>CAEGAF010151759.1:0-74454 GCA_903067075.1 Micropoecilia bifurca
CAGTGACACTCGCCCTTAGATCCACAGCGCCAGACTCAGAGATATATATATATATATATATATATATATATATATATATATATATATATATATATATAGTTACCTAATGCAGCTTTGTGTGCTGCTTAGCACAGTTAAGACTGTTGTCTTGAAGCAAGAAGGCCCATGGTTCAAATCCCATCTTGGGGTCTGGATGGAGTTGGAATGTTCTCCATGAGAATGTGTGGATTTTTGTGGATACTCCAGCTTCCTCCCACAGACCAAAAACGCAAATGTTAGGCCAACTGGTTACTCAAAGATTCCCAGAGGTATGAGAGTGTGCATTGTTGTCTGTGTTGTCTGGCCTCTTGCCGAATGAATAATGGACACATGATTATTAATGCATGTTGAGCCTTTAGCCTTTATCACTTGGTCTGAGATAAAAATTAAGTTGAACATTTCATCCTATAGGAAGGTGTTGGCAGCTGCTGCCTTCTATTTATGTCTTTATATAATCAGATTTATGGTAAATGAACCAGATTTATACATAAGGTAGAGTATCTGACTTTTCCATTCTTTCTTATATTCTATGGGTTTCATTTTGTGTTCAATTACCTGATACAGATAGTTATTTAGAGACACTATTTTCACAGATCTTTGTTGGTCATAAGTAGCCCATTTCTTAAACATCATACAACAACCGTAAATGATTCTGCTGCATAATGTAAGTTAGAAAATATTGAGATTTAATAGGTAAATAATACTTTTAAAATGGCATTATTAGCAGTCATCACATCCTGCCAAGCTGCTGGAGACAGACAGTCAAATGTGACCCTGGTGATGAAATCCCAGTTGCATAGCAACACATCTCCATCTGCAGTTAAGCTTCCCTCCTCCACAGAAGCAACTGGATTTTTTCTTCTTTTCTTTTTTTGCTTCCTATGCAGTTTAATGTAATTAAAAATGCGCACAGTTAAAATGGTTAAAGCATGGATGTATGATTTTCACGGCTTTTTGTGGTGGACCAACAAAGCATGCAATCAGCAGTCTGGTCCTCATGATAATCAAAGCAGCTTAATTGGCTGTCAATTATTCTATAAAAAGAAAGTCATATTTGACTTTAGTGTTTATCCAGCATGCAACAGTGATTTTAAAACACTGATTATTTACTGCACGTTTTTTTATTTTATTTATATTACTACTGAACCAACAAAACAAAACAAATGAGAATGACATATGTTTGCTCTGAGAACATCTTGAGAAACATTAGCTGCAACTATAAGGTTTTATTTAACAATTAGAAGACTCATTAGAACAATTAGGAAGAGACTATTAGCAGAATGAGAAGAGGGTTTTTTTCTGATCTTGAGATAATTAGACAAATCTGTTAAGAGACTTAAAAGCTTTAATTAAATTTGAGGACTGAAGTTGCTGTGTCAGTCTGTCATACAGGCACATTCAGTCAAAGTGCTCACACCTGAGCTTACATTTAAGACTCACAGTTTGTGCCTCAGAAACAGAAAACAGAAGCCTTTCTGCTAATTGCCTGCAATTTGATCAAAGTTAATTGACTTAGTTAATTAGGCATGTGATCAATATACATTTAGTGGTGTATTGTAGAGGAAAAAATAGATTTATTTTAGAATCTGACCTCAAAACAATCATGAGCTTTTTTATTCTTATGGTCATGTCATGCGTTCTTCAAATTCACCTCAAATGTAGTATGTGCTGCTACTTTTCTCAGAAGATGTGCATTATTTAAAGTGAATGTGACAAGGCACATTTGCGTTTAAGGGTGCTTAAAATATACTGTTTAAAAAGAATATTGCTCATTATATTCTCCCTCACTGTCTCCTTGTACCTTTTTCTATAGAGGCACTTGATTTTGCTGTTAAGGCTTTCATTTTATTGTTTTCAAGTTGTCATTTTTTTGGAAAGTAATGTGTTTCTTTTGTGCTACTCTGAAGGTTCAAAGACTCAGCCTGAATCTGAACCAGCTGTGACTCTAATTAGGTGAGATCACATGGTCGCTGCCCTTTATTCTTTGCTATGTGACACCTTGTGGGAGAACAGAACCCTGCAGGAATATGCTGCTTTTAGGTTTGCACATTAGAGCTGAATGGAGAGAGCAGCTGCTTTTAACAAGCAAAATGCATGTGCCATGGTTGAACACTTGACTGGAGAACATGAATTAAAAAAAATCTTCAAATGAAGGAGTTTTGGTGGCAAAACTGCATAAGAAAAACGTCTATCTATCTATCTATCTATCTATCTATCTATCTATCTATCTATCTATCTATCTATCTATCTATCCGTCTCTGTCTGTCTGTCTGTCTGTCTGTCTGCCTGTCGGCAAATTCAAGCCTAACAATGGTACAATATCGCCCTCAAGTGAAATTTAAAGGGAATTGCTTCTATTTACCATAAATTATGCATTTGTAATGTAATATTAAGCTGAGGAAATTGGATTTCAATCGGCTTCTTTGCTCACTGTAACATTCTTCTTTTATTATGCATAAATGGATCAAATACAAATGAATAAAAGTTATAAATATATATCTTAACAAATGAAATAATGATCTGAGAACCACATTTTCAGTTTACTCGGGTTAACTTTGACGTTTAAATGTTTCGACCATCGGAAATAAGTAAAAATAAAAGTAATCTGTTAGAGAAATGAAACCATGAATAAACGATACCGAGTGAAAATGTTCTCATTAATTTTAGCCGTTAGTCATTATTTAATTTTTTTGGAGATGTGTAATTATAAAATAGGTATTTTTAACATAAAATATGTATTTTTACGGAGGAAAATGTGATTGTCAAGCATTTGTGTGCCGGACAAATCGGTTACTGTACCTTTAATATTTCCATCTGAAGTACTATGAACCACACTACGCATGCGCGCATGTGAATCGTATGGCGGGCAAATAAACGTCAACAAACGCTTAGGAGCTGCTCACCTGAACTTTTAGTGGGTATTTGAACTTTGCCTGGTTCTGAATTGGTCCGACTGGTTCCGGCTTGTGTTCGGCAGGATGGTGGAAGGTCCAGGCTGCACGTTAAACGGAGAGAAGATCCGCTCGAAGGTCCGGACGGGCCAGAAAGTGAAGGAAGTGATGGGCACGTTGACTGCGTCAGCTGTGAGTTGACGGCCTGTGTCGCTACTTTGGTTCACCATATAACCTCGTTTATCTGGCTACATTGGAAATGCATGGCACATAGAAACTATAATTATTTCTCGTAGTGACTCGGAAGTTTTAAAGAAATATAAATGTTACAGAGAATTTCTCAATTTCTGACCATTTCAGCCACAGGCGGTGTTCTGACAGTAACTTATAGGGAGAACTTTTGCTTAGGGAATTTTCTTTTAATGCATTTGGGGAAGATTTAACTTATTTTAGTCTAGGACTGTCTAATAACACGGCCCAACTAATTGCAATATTGTTTAAGATCAGTACACATTAAAAAAAGTCAATATAAAAGTAAATGTTGTTCAGTCATACATCCATTCCAAAAGATCAAACAATATATAAGTACTATAATTGGTGAAAAATGTTTTCTAAGGAAACCCAAATGATTGCAGGATTCACTCCTCCATGTAGTGACAGTGGAGAGGAAAACGTCTCTTGAGCAGGAAGGAATGTCCAGTAGAACCAGAACAAAATAGAAGCTGAAGCGTTAATCCAGTTGGACTTTCCATGTTATGAAGAAGCAAAACATTTATGACGGTAACTTTTATTAAGAAATAAGCAAAATCCTAAACCACAGGTGAAAATAAAACTACATGTTTTCCTTTTTTTCTTAAATACACCCAAATCATGTTTGTAGAAACAGTGAATAACTTCAGCACAACAATTCATTTTGTTTTCTAACAATGCAATGTAAAAGACTTTATTGTGTGAGCTACTTTTGTTTATTCTTGCTTGACAATGAAAGGTTATGAAAATGCAGTTGGTCACTCAGTTCCAGTGTTAAATGTTAATCAAGCTGCTGTGTCATTTTAGAAAAACAACACAGAGACGAACGTCTTCCACAGTTTCTCTGGATGTCAGTACAGCGGTGTGGAGACTCTTGGGAAGGAGCTCTTCATGTACTTCGGCTTAAGAGCCTTGAGGTAAAGTGAACTCAACACGTCTGCAGTGGGAACATATTTATGCCTTTTCACATTAAACACAGTCCAATGCAACTACAACTTTCAGTGTATTTTATTAGAGGTTTATGTGACAGACCAACACAAAGCAGAGCATAATTGTGACTGGGGACGATAGTAATTAAATATACCAAAGTGTATTTGTCTGTTAGAACAACTTATTTCATATTTAAATTTATGTTCATATATTCTGGTGTTCATAACTTGTTGCTTCCTGCATCTGATCATTTGTTGAAATCGCTCTCTGAATAGGCTGCACTTTTTTTGCTAGTTATGTTAAAATATTCCCTCTAATGGGTCATAAATACCAATGTTTGACAGCACTATTTTAATTCATGTATTTGATTTAATGTATTCTTCAATAAGACCTTCAGATGCCTGTGTATGGAAGCGAAGCTGCTTTGACCTGGCAGACAAACACTTGTACTGATTTTACCTCAGTTAAGCCTCGTTCCACTCGTCCAACAGTTTTCACTTCAACCAGTTTCTGGGTCATTTTCCGTCTACGTGGAAGGAAAGGAAAAAAAAGGATAAAGTGATTCAAAGTGAAAACAGTGACCTGTTTTTCTTTTCTGCGTTGTTTGTCCCTGTGACTGAGAGGGACAAACATCTGGACTGTTAGACTTCAGCTGCCTCCTGTTATTTGGCAAACAACTTGGGGAATTATTCCCACCATGTGGCTGTTGTGGGAATTGACCACTTGGCGATGATTGGTCAGGGATAATTAGTATATTTTAATCTGAAATACAAATGATAAGAAGTGGACATTAAATGAAATGTGCTAAGAATCAAAGGAATGTGTTAGTTTATAATTATCTCGCTTTGGAATTTTAGTTAATGATGGGGAACGATTGTTGTTTTGATTTTTGTTTTGTTTTTTCAGAATTCATTTTTTGGAACATTTTCTTTCAAATGTGTTAACAGATGAGCAGTTGTTTTCTTAATAACTTGGAAGACAAGTTATTGGAGATCAAGAAATAAATGTAAATGTAGGTATTTTTTTAAAAAAAATTCTGTTTTCTTTTTCTTTTGACATTTTAATATAAATGACTAAAAATACTGTCTTCAAACCCTGGACCTTCCCTTCACACCGTTGACACCCTCTGTATGAGTTGAACATGAACAGATGTGTGCAGGTCGTGCCACACCATTATGATTACATGAAGGTCGTGACCTTTCAAGGTGGATGTGGTTTTTACTTGTCATCTGTTCTGCTGGGTTTTGGATCATTGCCTGATCCTCCTGATTGTTGACTTTGGTACTGACTTTTTTTGGTCCAATTTTTTAATGTGTTCTCTTTTGTGCCTTTTTTCAAACAAAAAAACAGAGTATTCCTACTTTAGGTTTTCTAACATGGTGGCAATGCCTGTTTTTATGGGAGTTTGGGACAACAACCGGCTACGAATAGCTAACATTCATCAACACTCTAGATCTCCACTTAACACAATTATTTTAATAGTTCAAACTCCAAATTTACATTAGAAGGGGGTGTCATGTATTTTCCAGGCATATAGTACAATTTTATAGCACAATAAAGCTCCAAAATAAAACTTTGCATAATACCCCCTCTTTAAAATGTATCAATGCACAAAGTGGAAACCAGCAGGACCACAGAAGCTTATTTCTGTTCTTGGGTTTACAACCAATCAGCACCAAGGAAAATACATGTGACTCCTGATGGCTCCTTTGCAAACGCTAGCTAATAGTGTGTCATGTAGCATCGTCAAGGTATTCCAGCTTCCTAAGCTGGATTATCTGTCAAATATTTTAGATATGCTCTATAAAAAACGGATTTTCTCACAATAATTTCCAAAAGAAAATGTGTGAATACTGAACCGTGACTAGTCGGGGGTCCACTGTAAAAGGTTTTTGTTCCACCTCCCCACATCCACAAACCTGCAAGGATAAGCGTGTCCAGACGATTGTGTGGGATAGTTTTAGCAGTAGAAGCAGAATAAAGCAGTTTTTGTTCCATTACCTTTGAGCATTTCCTCCCTTTTTCCAGGATTTTATGTCTGGTTGTTGCTATGATTTTAGCAGAATACCCACTCACAGCAGCAGCAGAAAAAGTGCTGAATTTCCTCCATTTGAACCTTTTTTTCCTCATTGTGGAACGATGACACCCCAGCTTTTTAGAAAAGCTTTTTGTAGCTTTTTCTAACATCAAGCATGTGGAGAATAAGGTGCTTTCGGGTCCACTGAAAGTTGCTGTAATTGAGGCTTTGCTCACGTCAACCAATCTTCCCTTTTCAGGAACAGTTTTATATATATATATATATATATTTTTTTTTTTAGGGAGCAATTCGTTCAATTTGATGTCCTTTACTGGAAGACCTCACTTCTAAGTGGGATCTGGGAAAAGTCAGAAACTCCCAGGTTTTCATCTGCACCTTACTCAGTGCTCAAAAACAATTTATAAGTTTTCTTTTCCCCTCCTATTCCGTCTTTTTTACAAACTAAGTAATTTGTGCAGAAATACCAATGATTCCAAAGCTTTCACAGGTTTTTCTTCCCCTGCTGTAACTCAGCTTGCAATTTCATTAAATGGTTTAATACAGTAACCTTGTATAAGTTCTTTAAAGGCTTAACTTGTAAATAGCATCTTTTGTGGAGGTAAAATGCGAAATGCTTGCTGTGGTAGTAGAACTTATTTTTGAAGGAAACATTTTCTCTGTATGAAGTTAGAAGGTCTCTAATTCAAATATATATCATCCTCTCAGTGTTTGTTTGGCAGTAATAATAGAAAAACATGTTCAGTCGTAGTGTCGTTTTGGTAATTGCTGATTTTTAGTTTTATTCGTGTTTTTTTATTTGTGAAAAATCTTATGGGCCAATTATTCAGATTGATAATCAACCAGCTTAAAACCAGGACTGCACCAGTATGAGGAAATCTGTAAAACTACAGACATTTTATTTTATTTTTTATCCATCCATAATCATCAATCTATAATTAATTCATCCGTTTGTCCTCACTGACCACACTGATGTGTATTTCTAATGATTGAGATGCCAAATCTTAGAGTGTTTTTTGTCCTGGTAAAGAAAGAAAGTAAGTAAAATTTCTTATTTTTCATACTCAGCCCCAAGTCCATCTTCAGCCCCCAGAACAATATTTCTTTATTTTGTCAAACTCTAATTAAAATCAGATATTCAACACCTAAAATCATTTTCCGTTTTTCTCTCTCTCAACATCTAGAATCCACTTCGGCATGAATGGATCGATCCGTATAAATCCGGCTCAGAGGAAGGTTGCAGCAGGCTCTGCGGCAGCGCTGGAAATACGCCTTAGCGACGACACCGTGGCCTTCTATGACAGCACAGTGGAAATAAGGTAATGGGGACAACAGAGGAGGCAAGATAGATGGAGGTGACAGGAGTTCACCTTGGGGTATGCGTCTGATTTAGTGAGGATGTCCTACATTAGGCTGCTTCTGAAGACAGTGGCTATTGTTGCATGAAAAATGCTGCCTTCTTTGCTCGGCATTTGTCCCGATCATAGACTTTCATGTGTTACGCTCAGAAGCAAGACAGACAATCATTTGTACTGTCTGAGAATTTCACCTATGCTCTTCTGGCTAATAATAAACAACCTCAAACAATTTAGAAATGTATAACCTCTCTAGAACTCCAGTTGACCTGGAGTGAAAACAGCAGCCATGTATTTTCTAAATCCTCCTGGTGCTGGGGAACTGTATTTCCTGCAGGTTGACGGAGGATTGCGAGCAGAAGGTCAGGGCCATGGAGAGTCTGGATGTTTGCTCCTCCAGGTTCAGCTGCTCCCGCGCCGAGGAGGCGCTGAGGAGCCAGGGTAGCAGGATGCTCTGCGACGTTCTCCTAGACCAAGCCGTCATGCCGGGAGTCGGCAACATCATTAAAAACGAAGCCCTGTTTGACTCGGGCCTCCACCCAGCCGTGAAGGTATAGAAGAGATGATGGATTGTGTTCAGCAGAGGAATAAAAAATGAGGGTAAAAATGCAAGACAACACTCACAGGGAAGAATCGCGGAAGCTCATGTATTTCTGAGCACCGCATGGAAATGAGGAAGGTGAAAAGGGGAAAAGACAAACAAGCGCATTGCGGCACATATATCCCATCTTTTTCTGCACTTTGAATGCATATGACTGCCTACAGACCCAAGAGGATTCTCCCTCCGGTTAGATGCATAGAGTTATTAAATAAACATTAATAAAGTTGTTATTTTGATGAGGATCACATTGAGAACTTCGTTGACCTATCTGTTACTGATGAGATGCTTCGTGGTGTGAAAACTTCTAATACTCAACGATTACTTGAGGATTTGCTGTACAAGGCTGTCTGGCCTCCTCAGAGTGTATCGGCACGCTGGACCAAAACATTAATCTCGGACTTTTAGCCCCGTCTTCTCCTGGGGCTGCCTAATGTTTATAAGCTTCCCCTCCATTATCAAGCCTCCAAGTCCCTAAAAGAGCAAAAAGATATATTTTTCTCTCTTATGCAAAGTTGCTGCAATCCCCATGAATATACAACACGCAGTTTTCATCTTTTGAATCATTGACCTCTGCCTTTCTCCATATCTATCTTTTTTTTTTCTTTATGGTTTTTGTATTTGTGAGGCCTTGCTGACTCTAAATGTCTCTGTTGTTCCATGGAAACTTTCATTTCTAGGTTCAACAGTTGACAAACGTGCAAATCCACCATTTAGTGAAGATGACTCGTGATTTTACTCTTTTGTTTTACAAGGTTGGTCATTTCATAAGTAATATGTGGTTATTAAGAGCTACTTGTAATTTTCTTTTACCTTCGACAATCTTGTTTTTTTCTTCATTTTTCTCAGTGTCGCAAATCTGGCTCTCCTCTCTACAAACATTACAAAGTCTACAAGCGTCCCCACTGTGGCCAGTGCTCCCATGTCATTACAGTCTGTCGTCTCGGAGACAACGGCAGGATGACGTACTTCTGTGAGCGCTGTCAGAAGGGAGATCCCACCGGGCTGGACGTCAGGTACCGTCCTTGTAGGCTTTTGGCACTTTGACGGAGAAACTATTGTTTTGCATTCCTGTAAAAGCTGCTTGTTTGAAGGTTTGGGGTGTTGGTTGTTAGTCCGTTGTAATGCCTCAGTTTTTCTGTGCAGTGACACAGCAGGGTTACCTTTTGGTTTCTCTGTGGCATCAAAACAAACATAAAGTTCTCGACCCATTTTTTTTCCTTTTATAATAATATAAAATCTTAGTTCTTAATAAAAATGAATCAGCAAAGAAACCAAAATTTAAAAGCTGGACTGTAAGAAAAACTAAGTCAGATGTACCTTTTCCTCTGCATTGATCAATGAATCAATCAACGTCTTCTAGTGATTGATAAGTATAATCAAATGTAACAGAAAGAATCAATCATGCCAACACAACTAAAATTATTTTTTTAAATGCTACAGTAAGTAAATAAAATACTAATAATTAGATAACTACATGAAAATGTAATTTAAAGAATATCTAAAAAAGAACAATTGTAAATGAGGAAACACCAGGGACTCATATGAGCAAACTGCTTAAAGATAAAAAAAAAATAAAATACTTAGAAATAAAATTATGCTTCAGTTCTGGTGAAATCCAAAGTAGTGGTAAAAACTAAATTAAAACGATGAATATTACTGATTACACTAAGAAAAAAGAAAATATGACACACGCTGATGAACATATGTTAAAATTTGATGAGTTAAAATTTGATAAATAAAACCAAATTTCTGAAAGCCAGGCTAAAACATTTTTATATTTGTTTTTTATAAAAAGCATCACCTCTCTGAGCTGCCCTCGGGTTTGTTCCAGAGCTGATGGCCAGAGTTAATAAGGTGTGTTTTATTTTTTTTATTATTATTATTTCAGGTCCAAATAAAATCCTTCAGGGCTCGGCTGGACTTGTAGAATAAAAGCAAATTGAACAATAAATAAACTTAATTAAGAAAAACAATATAATATACAGGAAGCCACTGCAGAGATTTTACAGTCAGTGTGATGTGAGCTCTCATTGTGGCGCTCAATAGCTATTTTTCTTTTTTTTTATATTTCTTTTTTTATTTTTAGGGAAATGCAGAAAATCTGATTGTATCCCTGAAATCATTATTTTGATGCCAGAAACGTAGATTTCCCATTTGGAAACTGGTCCAATGAACCCTAAAAGCCTGAAATCATCTTGTTGTCGTCTTTATCAGAAATATGAACCACCCACACAGCAGGAAGCGTCGGCTGAGCCAGATCTGAGTTCCAAACCCTAACTTTGCAGAAGTGGCGCCACGCTTTAGATGTTAGGCTCACATTCACAGAGGCCATCTTTGCAGGCAGATGGGCTTGGCAGGGAGTGGGAAGTGTTATGGGGTGAGAATTAATGCGCATATAAGGCTGTGTTTGCCAGACAGGGCACAGGCTCAACACCTCCTGGGCTGTGTTTGAGCAAAGCTTTGAGGGGTTAGGATGCAAAGCCCTTACAATGCATTACACAGCTGATAAAGCAATCTGTGAGAAGTTTTCCAAAGCCGCTGCTTCTTTCCTCCTCCATGACGGTTGGCGCTGAAGATTTGCCTTTTTGTCAAACATTCCCCAGCTTCATGTCAGAGTGAGAACATTTATGCACAAAGCTTCTTTTTTTAAAAACACTTTGTGTTTGTTCATATCTGGATCCAATGTTTGAGCTGCAACATTAATTACTGCATCCTTCTTTAGCTTACTTGGATTTTTATGTTATGAAAATCTTTTTCTGTGACTCAGAGCTCATAAAAAAACCAACCCCGACATAAAATGAAGCAATACTAGTAAAATGGATGCATGAAGAAGTCATTATGATCATTATCATTACCACCCACTCATTACTGAAATGAGCTTCTCCTTCTGATTTCCCATTATTTCTTTTAAAAGCTGCTGTTTTAGTTGTGTTGAATATTGTTTTTAGTTGTGTTGAATATTTCATTGAACTGAAAAGATTTCAGTTCAATGAAATCTTTTCTTTTGAAAAGAAAAGAACATCATTATAAAATACAATGAAAAGTAAAAGTTGTATTTTATACTGAAATCACTTTCAGACTTAGGGTGATTTAAATTTTTTCTACCTTTAGCCTATTTTTATATGGTAAATATTAACCTGATATACTAAATCTGAGGTTTTTTTTATAGATATAGGAAAAATGGCATATGTCCATAACCTGTAACAACCTTTAAAAAGGTTGTTACAGGTTATGGACATATGCCTTTTGATGCAAAGGAAGAAAATGTTGTAGTACTTTTATGCTCTGTTTAAAGCAACTACCTTTAGCAAAGAACATAAAGCACATTTTTTCTGTTAGTCTTTAGAAAATGTCTATTCTAGCTGCAGAGACTTACCAGAATCCCCCCGGCTGCTCTGTGTTGCTCTCCCAGTGCGCTCCCAGTTAGAAACAGCCTCATCGGTTGGGCGTTTCACAACAGAACCAGCAATGATGTGGCTAAGAAGGAGGAAGAGGACTGGGCTTGTCAACTCTGCACGCTCATCAACCAGCCAGAAGCCAGAGCCTGTGATGCCTGCCTCACTCCAAAACCTGAGGGTGAGTGAACATTTTCTGTCTTTTACTGTCACATTATCTAATGGGGTGACAGAAAAGCTTTGTTAACAAGCGATAAAATAAGAGCAAGTTTTCTTTTGCTGTGTAGCAGAATAACAACATGCAATTTGACGTGAAGGCTTCGATGCTTTGAGAGGCAGTGGAAACCGGAGTCAACTGGGCAACTCCTCTATGAGGAGAGCGGCCGTATGTTGCTCCACAAATAATGACCACGTCTGTCAGCTGGTCATTTTCCTCCGGCTGTCTTCAGACGTTCACGGATGCACTGAACTTTTGCTCAGAAAGACGCGTCCTCGCTCTGTCGCCGCGGCAGCAGCCAAACTACAGCTGAATGGCTTCAACTCTTTGAGATCATGCTGCTCGATTTGGAATACATCAATTCTTCTTCTCTTTTTAAGATCACAGCAGATTGAAGAGCTGAATAGCATCAGTTCACAGCTGCTTTATGTGGGGCTGTAGTTTCATTTTTACAGCTTTGAATTTAAGGGATTTTTTTTATTCAATCAGTGCCACAACAAATCCTCTTTAGTCCCGTCTCATGAAGTGAATGTCTCACTTCTAAAAGAGGGGTGAACAAAAGAAGCTGCTCTTGTAATCATCAGGATTTTTACAATGTTGCTCTGAGCTGTTTTAAAATAATAACCATGAGAAGCCAGACTTTAAAACAGCTTGTGTTTATGTAAAACCCCTGGACATGAGTGAGAATAATACATGAGACGGGTTGCATATTTTTTGGAATCCTCTATAATCTCTGAAGATAATAAACATATTTTGCTCCACACAAACCTGACGGAGCTCTGGGAACAGGAAGGTTATTAGTATGAAGGTACTCCAAGGTGTTAAACAGATTTTAAAACTGCTAAAAATGTCCCATCTCATTACATGAAGAATGTTTATTATAGGTTTTCATGGAGGTCAGGGACCCAGTCACCCGCGAGTAACTAAAATCTGCAAATACTTGAGACTTCCTTTAAAACCACTAATAAATGCATATTTAGTAGTTCAAACATAAATATTGCTCAATGTGCATTAGGACTCGATATAAACCACTAGTACAGAAGAACATCAAAGGTCTTCTTTATCTCTGCTCTTTGGGGTTCAGCCAGTCAATAATAAAGAAAATGAATGGAGTGTCTGTATTAGCTGCTTTTTCAACCAATACTGTGTCAAAGAGCATCGAGGCATTTCACTTTCAAATATTTTAAATTGCTTTATGAAAAAAGAAAAAAAAACTGTAAATAGGGAAATTTTCTTAAATAATTTGCAGTTATGTTCCACGGAAAAATCTGCGAATAAAAAAAATACAGATTACTGGGAGTCCACTGTGTAGTTGACAAGCTACAAATATTAAGTCAATTATATAATTTCTGTTATATCTTTTAATTTTAATTCTTAAAAAAAGGTGACATTATTTGCATATTTTTTTAATTTTTAATTTTTGCTGTTTTTTTTTTACTTTTAAAATAATATCCAAGCATTGTGAATCAGAAAGTGGCAGCGATATCCACTCAGATTGATTCTTTTTTTAGCAGTTATGTTGCTGCAGCTTCACTTTGCTCAACAAAGTATGCCATTGAAAGATCATCAAGATATTTTTTCTCCTGATTTTTCATTTTATGAATGCAGTTATTTACTTCAGTCCTCACCATACAGAGTAAATATTGCAGCCAGTCTTATAAGAGTGCTGCCTTTTTTTCCCATCCCAAACAAGCAGAGTGGAGTTTTTGGGAGTATGGTTTTATCTTGGCTTAACAGCATAAATGATTTCTTTTTTGCAAAGTCTTTAAAATCCTACTTTGTGTGCATCAACACAGGCTTATGCATAAAAATAAAAATTCTGTTTTGAAGGTTTTTGAGGATCAGAGTCGATAAATATTCTGTTTGTTCTTTTTGACTCAGTTCATTGTTTACTGAGAGCAGGTAGGTTTTCAAATATTTGGCTCAATTTCTGCATCTCTACAGATTATGGTACTTTTATTAGAAAGCAGAACATGGCAGTCGTGCTGCTTGCTGTTAAATTTTATGGTAACCACTTTAAGCTAACAACAAGCTGGATTTTAGTGAGAGCAGCCAGCGCATCAGAATGAGCTGCAGCTGCTGAACATAAATTGAGTTTCTCACTCTGGCTCCATCTCCACAGTTCACAAAGACGACATTAGCACTGAAGCGTCGCCCTTCACTGCTGATTTAATTAAATACCCCTGCAACGCCTTCAGGAAGCCGCGAGAGGAGCTCAAAGTCAACTGGAGGTCTGCGTTCGGGACTTCCACCCTCGTTTTCTCCGACATGACCGAGAAGCCAAACCCTGTAAAGTCCCCTCTCTCCCCAGCCGGCAGTCATTTGAATTCCTTGGCGGCGGAACGAGGTTTGTATAAAAACAGCTTCTGCCAAGGGACAACAAGCGCCAATTATGCCTCTGGTGGCTGGCAGAAGCAAAGTGCAGAGCTCTCCAAGGGGGAATCACTGGCCTCCTACAGTCACCCTTCCAAGAAAATGAGAATTGATCACAGTCCCCCTCCCAGTAACAAAGCTCAAAATGGAGCCCCCAACTCAGGGTGAGTCAACCTCTTCCTCCACCAAATAATGAACAACTTTGTAATATAAGTTTTGTTTTTTTTTCCCCTTTTGTTTGCAAGTTCAGGCAGATGAGTTAAGGAAAAGATTCTTTGCAACGCTGTTAAAAAATGTTCAGAAACGTGTCGCCATGGCACTGCAGCAGCCATATACAATAATTGCCAACAAACATTGTTACATGCGGCTGAAAAGATGGCCCTCGCTTGCTAATAAGTGTTGATGTGACAGGCATTTCCTGTGTTTTATCTGCAACATATTTCACAATAATAAGACTGTTTCTTCTCCTGTCAGTGTGTGCAGAACACAGACGGCAAACACTGCAGCCTCCATTGCTCCCAGTCCCCCTTGTTGCTCATCCCATCGCCGTCCCGCCGTCCTCAGAGTGGTCCACAAGGAGGGCGAGAATAAAGGACGACAGTTTTATTCCTGCTCCCTGCCAAGAGAGAACAAGTGCAACTTCTTTCAGGTGACACTGAAAACTAACTTCTTTTTGTTGGGTTTTCTTTCAACTTGCCCACAACAGAAGTTTAAAACTAAAGAAACAACTTTTTTCTCCCCCTCCGCTGTTGCAGTGGGCTGATTTGCACTTTCCTTTTTGTCACCATGAGAAACGCTGTTTAATGAGGACGGTTCTGAAGCTGGGTCCAAACAATGGCAGGAATTTCTACACCTGCAGCTTTCAAAAGGGTAAACAATGCGACTTTTTCCAGTGGGTCGAGAACAGACCAGGACTGTCCATCCTCCCTGGCTGCTAACTCATCAAAGCCTCACAGGTGCAACTCAATACATTATACAATCATAGAAAATCTCTCTTTCAGTCACTGAAATCAAAATGTGAAACTAAGATATTACATGCTTATAAGGTATATATTTCTGGTCATTTACAGTTTTCAAAAAATGTCAAAAAGACCGAAATGCAAAACTTACTTTGTTCTATTTGAAAGACTTTGAACCCAGTTCAGTCTTTCAGATGTAATAATGTCTCTGGTTCTCAACACAGTTCAGTTCCTGCTCATGTCATGGATTCATCTGTGTGACTTCAGTCAATGTTTTCTATTGATGTCACACCTTCTGCTAAAACACTTTTTCCTTCCCCTAGACTTTCAGTTTTGTTAGTTTGCTTGTATCCTGTAGTCCTGACAGTCGGCTTCTTTAGGAGCAACATTTTGTTGGTTGCCCTCCTTGTGCAGAGTGTTGGTGATTTCTCTGTAAGTAATTCTTAACAAAAAAAATATTAAATTACTTTTACAGATCTGACGCAATATTGAAATATATAAACATATAAAAAACTGTGAAACAGTTAGAATAAATCTATAATAATTAGTTTATTTGTGTTGTGAATTTGAAATTAATAACATTTTTGATGATGACATCTGACTGTGACCCAGTAAAAACTAATATACTTCCATTTATTTTGCAATTTTTTTATTAGTGTGTTTTTATACTTGTTTTATTAAACTAAATCATCAGAATAAAGATTCACCTTGTAATCCAGAGATAATCTGAGTGAGTTTGTTTAAAAGCAAAGCACAGACTTCAGGACTGCTGTGTCTGACTGGGAGTCGGCCACCATGTAGTGAAACTCTGTGAGGCTGGGGACCTTATTACACGCCGCACCTGAGGACACAGAAACACACCTGTTAGATACTCATTATCACTCAAACAATGTGATTTCTTTATTTTTCCTGCATTCCTGTTTAATGCAAGTTGAGACCTTTATCAAATACGTATTAATCCTGCTGCTTCTTTCTTGTTATTGTGTATATATACTATAAATATCAGAGAAAACGTGTTATTTGAAGCTGAAGGAGGGTTAAGACCTGCATTAAAGAAGGAAAGCCAAAAGATGTGTGGGTTTTAAAGTTTGCCACCGTTGCCATGAGAACTAAATTTCGAGGGCTGGACAGATTTGGGGGAGAAACAATGGATGACAAACCTAAAAGCAGAAGATACTTTGATGTGTTTCTCAGATCCAGTAACCTTAAGAGAAAACATGAATCGATGTAACTAATCCAGGACCTCTGTTTAAAAAAAAGGATTTTTCTAAAACATCAAATAGAAAATTCACTCATCAGCTGTGATGATGTGAACACTGCTTATAATGCAATGTTTCCCTGCTGTGTTCACATTAATGTCTTTGAAAAATATGAACTCAGATTCATGGGGGGAAATGATTTTAAAATCTTGATCTGTTTAATGTTCTCATCAGAAATCAGCAATGGAAAAAAAGGTTTTGTTTTCAGAACTGAGTTGTTGAAATTTTGGTTTGCTATTCTGTTTTATTCTGTATTTTTTTTGTTTAAAATAAAGACAATGACAAGCAAAATCTGTAGAATAAAAATGAATCAGTTTTTTCAAAGGCGCCTAATTGGGAAAAGGGGTGAGTCATATGTAATTAAAATCTGATCACACTGTTTTGTAGTGCTGTTGTAATAATAATTTAAAAAGTATTGATTACTTCTTTGCATATATTTTTTTAGGTAACTGCAGTAATTATAACCCCACAAACAAATAGTCATCCTAAATAACACTCAGTTGAATTAGGCTTTGCTAACTTTAATAATTTAATAAAATGTATTAATGTTTTCATGACAATAAAGAAAATGGTAAAATAACAATTCAGATGGTTTTTAGAGTATTCACATTTAAAATTCTATTTAAACTCACAAGAAATCTAAATTTGTACATTTTTTTTACCATTACAATAAACAATATGATCAATCCCATATTAAATTTAACAGATTAGATCTTGAATCTTTCTGTTCTTATGCTGACATTGGCACCAGATCTGCTCCAACTACTTGGCTTGTTCAATACACTCAATAAATTAAGTCCATTGTTCAATTTTAAACTAAGTCTATTGTTTAAAAGTGACCAACAGACTTTGTTAAATATTATACTAGTTTTTAATGGTGAAAAAAGAAATAAGTAATAGATACTTTCCATATCAAAATCCGTCCATCAGGACTCGTAATGGTCCAAAGCTCGAGTTGGTGTCTGCATGCAAATATGTAGAAATCCTGATAGTTGACTGGTTCAAATCTCACAGCTGTTAAAAAACTAAAACTTTGCTTCTTCTTTCAGATTAGGTCTCGTCTTTCTTTGAAGACTTTTATATCTCCACTTGATTCAGGTGGAAATATGCTTTCTACTGTTTTCCAAGGAGCTTTGAGATTAATCAAAAACTTTAAAACGTCACAATATCATGTTGCAGTCTAGAGTTGGGTATATTCTCACTTACACAGCCATTCTGGTGTTTTACCTTCATATATAACATTTTGCATCAAGCAAAACCACAGAGAATTATCAGTTTTGTTTACATAACCTGTTTTTATCGTCTGTGCCTGGAGCTTGCACTGCAGCTGGGGAAATGTGTTAAAAACAGTAACGTAAAGTCAGAGGAGGCAAATATAAGTGGAAAATCAGTTTCCACTTCACTGCCCTTTAAATCAGTTTTGTGTATAATTTTTAAATTTTGATGGTCAATGAAGCAGGCAGTTGGCACATCTTGATATCTTTTTATATCGCTTAGTACGTTTCATTCAAAATGTACCTGAAGTTCCACAATATGTTGAATACATTTTATAAATGTGACATTGAATCTTTCTAATCAGCCACAAATGTGCAAGGAAAATTCTTAGGGTGAGGCAGGAAGCAGCGCTGATAGGGGGCAGCGTTGAGCTCCAGAGGCAAAATAGGAAGCAATCACTTTTCTTTTATGCTTTGAAAGAACTGAGAACAATCGGAAAAGTACAGAAGGAAACAGCCATTGTTTGAAAACTGAAGGCAAGCAAGGAAGATTTTCCTACAGATGATGGAGAGCATAGACACATGGACACATATACTAATAAAGATAAGATCATACATGATTTTGATTTTTGTTTCTTTAAGAAAGGGGAGGTCAACCAAAACAATAGGTAAATTTTGAGCTTACATAGATTTTGTTTTAAGCTATGATAGTGGTGAACAGTATGGAATTAATGAAACCATATTTAAATGTTTCAACTGAGATTAAAATTGAAATATAAGCTTCAGTTTGGGGTTTTATTTAATCTGTACGTCTGATTCCAGAGGAATTGTTGCATCACAAGTCATGAAGCTCATTGGATGTCACTGAATCCAACATTCCTGTCAAACAAAGACAAATATCTGTCTGCTGTCAAGTGTTTTTTTTTTTGGCAGGGGATGAATTTTCATAAATTAAACTACAGAAAAAAGAGCAATGGCTGCTATTTCTTTAAAAATGTTCTGGCTTTGGACTAAAGATACATGGAGATGTCAATATCCAAACCTGGAAATTAACTTTTTAGGCTTCATTCATGCAGGGTTGTCTTGTGAAAAAGTTGTATATTAACATCATATCACTATTAGGTGAAATTGAATCCATTACATTTAGTTTTCTCCCCCCTTCATCCCAGTGGGTATGCGTCATTACCTTTGGAAAAAGAGTCCATTTGTGAACCCGTACACTCACCATAATGGCCTGTTGTGTTAGCGCAGATTATGGCTCCAAAGAAGTCTGAGTAATGCCTCTTGATTCTGGAGATGGCCGACTTGCAGGCTGCTGAGGGATCGGCCCCGTTCCTCATCAGCTCCACAGCCAAGTAGCTGTTGGCAGCATGACATGGAGAAGACATGAGCAAAGCTAACAAGGCTGCAGAGGGTCACAGACCATATCATGCTAAAGATGCCTTCAGAATAATAATGTGGTCTGGAAATGAGCACAGAAAATAAACATCTAGTTTCCTCTGATTTTAAGTTACGTTTGCTAGACGGTTAAATACCAAATGTTGTTAACCCTGTTAGCCTGAAGTCAGAGTGAAAAAACGAAGAGTTTAATTTCATTACATTAGACATTTCCAGTCCTGGTGATACACCTACAATGTCCCCTTAAACATTACATTGCTTCTGTTTTTGTCACTTTTAAATGTTTCAGATTAAACTGTTAATAATCCAAGTAAATATGAAACACTGTTTTTGAAAGATTATTTTATTAAACTAAACTAATACCTGGCCATCACTGAAAATAGAATTGCTCACCAGAAAATCCACATCTTGGAGGGACAGAAAAAAAGGAGGGTTTGGAAGTGGCCTAGTCTAAGTCTAGGCTTAAAATCAATTGAGATGATGTGGAACAACTTCGAACTGGTCATTCATTTTAAAGTTTCTCCAATGTGACTGAAGTTTTCTCCAAACGGTGTGAGCCAGAATTCCTCCAGAGATGTAAAGGACAGGGGAGCAATTACTTTTTCACATGCTTGGTTTGGACAGTTTTCTTCTTTTTCATGAAATAATGTTAAAACTAATTTGATTTTGGTCCAGTTATTTTTGTCTTTGTATTTGTTTGAGCTGAAAATATTAAAGTAAAAAACCAAGGCTCTCTCAAAAATACTATTTATAAATCCTGCTCCCTTGTGAATCCTTCTGAACATACATCAAGATGTCCTTTGTTACATGTTAGATACCAGAAAACCAGGCTCTTCTTCTTTTAAAGCAGTGCATTATGTCATTAAAGTCTAAAACTAGAGGCTGTTTCTCCTCAGTATACACATCAGGGATGGTTATAAAAATATGGATAATGGTTAGCAGGTTGGCCTCCAATCACACCATTAGGAGGAGAAATGTGGGCATACATAAACACATCTCAGTCTGTTAATAAGCAGCTCTTCCAGAAGGTAGATGAAAAAAAACAACAACAACAATCATTTAAACAGACAGCCCTCAGATGTGTTCACCAAACTGGGCTGACATAAATAAAAGCTATAGCATAAAGAAATAAAAAAAGATAAAATCTCACTTCTGTTCAGAAATGTGCCGATGACAGTTTTGGGGCAACGTAGCCAAGCCTCTTTTTCTTCTCGTACTATTTATGTGTCTGGTGTTCGAGGGATGACTTTAGCAGCTGAGTGTTTAAAACCAACACATCACAAATGTTGATATTCTTTGAGCATTTTTAGCTGCCGAGGTGAAGCAAACAGAAAACTACATTACAGTTGTGTTTTTAACGGTTGAAGAATAAAAATCAGACTTCAGAACCATGAGATGGATCCAGCCATCATGATGAAGACAGATCAGCTGTGTGTAAATTTAAATAGCTGGAAACCATCTGAAAACACAGCAGACAGACTATTTTTATGTGTTACACAAAAGATGTTTCCCTTTTTCCTAACACTAAAAGACTTTGGACTTTGAAGTCAACTATTAGATACATTGATATGACTGGCAAAGGTATTCATACCCCCTTTTTTTATCTTATTTTATGTAATACACCAACACACAGTAGTGCTCAAATTTGAAGTGGACATTTTGCTAGTAAAAACCTGAAAAGTGTGGCTTGATTTTGTATTCAATGTCCTTTGATCTAATACCTCTAAAATAAAATGTGGAAGAAAATTAACAATAACACCTTCAATTCATAAAATACTTTTCTTCAGGTTCTTCAGGTTCAGATCGAGGCATGCTTTTGTGTTAGAATGGCCTAGTCAAAGTCCATAAAAGAAACCAACTGGGAACATGTTCAAAGCTGACAGACATAAAGGGTTCTGAAGTATTGACTCTGGGCTGAATTCAGAAGTGGAAAACATGAAGGATATGATCATGAAAGTGTCTGTGATGCCATCTTCACGTTTTATCACTGGGAAACAGAAAAAAAAAATCACCTGGGCAGGAAGCGCATCATGATGTCTCCGTCTCCAGTGGCGGCGGCGGCACCAGCTGAGCTGTCTGCGTAGGCGCCGGCTCCGATGATGGGGGAGTCCCCAACGCGGCTGCAGCACAACACAGTACCAACATCTCAACATTAACAAGTCCTACACAATAAAATACACAAAACGGGATGTTTATTTCTCACTTGTTAGAACCCAACTCAACATTTTCAGAAATAAACACTTGACCTTAATAATTAGTAAAGTAGCAATAAGCTTTTAAGTAGATATTATCCTGTGTCCTTCAGCTAAGTATTTATGCCACAATAGTGAGAAACCACACCATCCTAAAGCTTTTATACCTGATGCAAACATGTATTTGTTCATTTCATACCGAGAAGCAGCTTGTTTCTATTGATTTTGTCAGATTATAAAAGACTCATCTACCAATATGAAAGCTCAAGTTCGAAGTAAATATTTCATGCTTGATTTAAGGCAGTTCACTACGAAGATAAAATATAATGTTAACTATATTTGTATTAGCTTGTAATTGAAGAGAAAATGGCTTTGAAGGAGGATTTTACAGTCAAAACTCCAGCCTGATATCACTCCTCCAAAGTGGTGCTCCAGCAGCATGTTTTCACAGCAGATCAGAGGAAACGAACCAAACATGGTTTTAAAAGAACAACTTCACTCGTTTCCAGAAGGTTGCAAGATACTTGAAGTTTATGCAGATTCCTTCAAACTAATTTTTTTTAGCTTTAATGCACATAAAAGGGAAGATATTGACATAAGTTGCACGAATGGTACATGTAAACATGGGCCTTGAAGGGTTTGAGAAACATTCAGGATAAAGTAATCGTGTGAAGTGTTTGCATCCACAGTTCAGCAACTGAAATATCCAAAATGGAATCAATTTTAATACAGTTACCTAAAAGAATTCAAATGAATCAACAGCTTTTTATCATCACTACTATTGCAATACAGAGCAGGATCAAATCAAATGATTTCAGATTTTCATTCTACATCATGGAAATCTGAGAACAACAGTCAAAATATTGTCATAAAATCATTAGTCCATATTGTCCACCTCTACATTACACTAAGAACATCCATTGTACTTATTGAAGCTCTTTGGAACAAAGTCTATCTCTAATTTTTTTTCTCTTGCTCTTTACTTGATAAAATTACATTTTGTGACTTATTAAAATTTCAGCACCTGTTGACAATGCAAACAGAGCTGATTGTGTTTATTGCCAAGCACTGAGTGATGACTTGCTTGTATTTGTTCATAATGTCTTTGAGCTCAAAATTCAAACTTGCTTCATTTTTCCTGTTCAAAAACTGAGCAGTAATCAGACAGTAAAAGTCTGCAGGCATGATTTTAAAATTCTCACAGCGGCTCCCTGAAAATAAATACAGAGCTGGGCAAACACACATTTCTCAGTATTTAGCATGAGAGGAGCCAGACTCTCTTTGACAGGCAGGAAAGTATTTTCTTCACCAACATGGTCATCTCCAAAGAGCTATTAGGAGAAAACTCGGAATCCAATTCATAAACATTCCTGAGACATGATCAATTGCTAAAAAAACACTCTGTCACCCCGAGAAGCATTATCCATTTCAGATCAATGTTGTAAGAAACTTTATAATGATTCTACAGGAAGGCCAGGAGAGGTTTAAAGATCGGTAGTCTCCATTAGGTGTAGTGTGAGTCTGTGTCTATTGAAGAGATTAAAGAGGAAAAATCAGCCCATATGGAAGAAAATATACTCAGAAAGAGTGGAAAAAAATCTACACACCCTGGAACCTTGTGTGACAGTCCATTAGTCGATGTTCCAGCAGCCATATGACCGCCTTTATCCACGGCAATCATCCCTGGTGCAAAAAAAAAAACAAAATGCAATGCAACAAAAGTCAATTCAGTTTATTTGTAAAGAACCAATTCACAGCATAAAGTCATTTCAATTCAATCACACATACTTTCCAACTGACAATCAAACAGTGCATTAAGCTCAGTGTATTATTGAAATTAGTTATTATTCAAAAGTTTACATCTAAAAAAAACCAGCAGGTTGCATCAAGTCATAGACTTGTAGCATATAATAAGCTTATAGTTAAATCAATATAAGTTTTATTATGAAATGTTACTGAGACAGATTCTGTTTGCTGAGTAGTGGTTCCCTGAATACACACTTAGAGGTAAAAAGGATAATGAGCATTGCTTCATATCTGAACCCAAACAGAACACAAGTATCGAACCATAGAAAGTAGAAAGCTGAGTCTGGGGCCCAGCAACACCTACCTATGGTGTCATGGGAGTGGATATTAACCTGCCGCTCTCCATGACACCGTGTTTGCGGTGCCTTTGGTCCGTAGGGTCCACACGACGATGACGGATCTGGACTGACGTTCTGTTGACAGATGATGAACAGAGACCATTTCTTCCATCATGTCTTTTGTCCTGGGACTGATTCACCGCAGCAAAACACGACCCAAGTATCCAAAATTTTAAGCAGTTAAAAAAAAATTGAAATCTGCAGATTTTCAGTGGAAATGGTTTTGCATATAAAATCTGACAACTAACAAAGAAAAAGGTCATAAGTGAAGTATCTCCATGTTAATTCCGTGTGGCTTTAGGTATCATTTTAGATGTGATTACCTGAGAGCTCAGAGTGGTTTGACCATCTCAGTTTAAGCTTCAGAGTATTGTGATCAGTTTTCTACCCAGTTAAAGTAGAAGTTTTTTTTCTGATCAAATCTAAAAACATCCACTTTTAATATCACTGCAAAACAAGGACAACTTTTGCATCATTCTTTTGAGATTCAAGTGGCTCCTTTATTGATATAATAAGAATTGTTATATTATATTGCAATATAATATTAGTATTCTAGTATCTCCATTGGACAATGTCTACCACCGTGTGTGAAGTTGTAGCAGAACTGAAGACTTCCTTCAGTGCATCCTATCTGAACCAAAGAGTGTTTTCACAGATCCTTCATTCCAGCTATTAGACTTTATATCCATCACTGATCCCAACAAACTCAAGCATCCCAGTGGATATTTGCAGTTTTTCCCCTTCTTGTAATAGTCTGTTGTTTTTCTATGCACAAATATACATGCACATCTTGTGATTTTTTTTTTATCATCATTTTCTATTGTATTCTAGTTGTATTCATATTGATTTTGACTTACATTTACCACCAACAATGTTTTAAGAATGTGTGGTTTGCTTCTCTATCCAACCACATTTGGCTGATATTCCAGCTGCTGTACAGACGTCTGTCTTCTTTTTCCAAATAATGTCAGTTCAGTCAGACTGGAAGGAGATCATCTGAACCCAATCTGTAATCTGTACTGAACTGGTTTATTGTTGCTCAGGATGTGGTTTAGGAATGTCAGAATTGCGAATTGATTCCACCTGAAAACCAAAATGACAAGCAGAACTGTGATGAACTCGGAACATACTGCCGATCTTAGCTGATTCACAGAACAAAGCAAGAAAACAAGCTAAACATTTATAAATCTGATACTCTCACCGGCTGTACAAATAATTCATCAGAAGCAAAAATCAGCCGACAGCAGAAGTTTTTAAAAAGAATCAAAAGCTTTGAGTCCATTTTCAGAGAAGCTGTTTTCAGTTGTATTAAAGAACCACGACGTAACCAATGACGACTTTAACCCCGACATTTAGTCTTTTCCTATTCCACAACCTTAACTGCTCCTCTTCTTTAGGAAGTATTCCCAGTTTGGATTTTCCATATTGATCCATATTTTTTCAATAGTACCATACATCTCCTCCTGTAATTTTATGCTGAGGATTCCTGACGTAAAGCATTCAGTTCGCATCAGAAGGTATCAGATAAGGTTTAAGTTGAGTGAATCATGTTGCTTTAGAGACTGAGGATTTTGCTCTGTCTTCTTTTCCGTAGATTTTCAGATTGCTTTAGATCAGGACTTTGACTAGGCCATTCTAACATATGAAAGTGCTTTCAACTAATCCTCCCCATTGCATCTTTGGCTGTATGTTTAGGGTGGTTGGTCTGCTGGAAGGTTTTCTTTATTTTCTAATTAAATATATATAAAGACACATAATTTTAGAGTAATTGATTTATTAGTTACATTTTTAACCCAACTTCCACCATTCCTATCCACTCAGTCTGAATTTTTCTGCACTGCAGATATTTCCAATAATAGCTCCAGGAACTTCAGAGCCATAAGTTCTGCTCCTAAAAGTATGAATAGAGAGAATTTGATCAATGGAACAGTGGATGATCTCTGGATACATAACGCCTCCCTGATTCTATAGATGTTGTGACATTGTTGTGGAAATGAAGAGGAGTCTTTTGAAGAGAAGCAACAGCTTGTTGCTGTAGGGCATCACCTTTACCACAAAAGCTGACTTTTTTTTCCGAGGTACTTTAGTATGCCTGTCAATTTTCCCTTTTGAAATCAATCTTTTGGAAGCAGTGCGCCCGTGGCAGACACAAGCGAGGAGAGAAACAGCCTCACACACATACACTTACCTTTCGATAATTAGGTTGGCAGTTGCCCTTCAGCCACTGTGAGAAAACATTCAAAGATTCGTTGGTAGTCAGGTCTTCTGCAACAAAGCCCATGTTTTCAGCAAACACAGAGGCTACGAAGAGAGAGGAAACACTTGGGTCAAGTTGCACATAGGAGACCATGTTGACCTCAGGTTAGGACTTTAAAAAGGTTCACAGACAAAGAAGGAACTGCAAGCATTTTTTGTTCATTTCAGCATCGGATCATCTGGTTTTAAAAGAGCTGCTGCTTTGAAAGGTTTCCATCATTCAATGTTGGGAGGAATGGCGAAGCAAATATGATGAATTGGTCATCAGAAGGATATCATGACATACGACAGAAATTATTAAATCTCACAGATATAATAGTAGTGAGTAAAGCTCCGTATAAAGATTCGCAGACGTTGAGAGAATGAATAAAAATGTTCTAAAGGAAAAAGGAATTATAGGTTGTTTAAAAAACTGCATCTGCAATTTTCTTTACAAACTCTGACACTTCCTGTATAAAATGAAAAGTGTCTGAGATTTAGTTTTCATGTGAATCCCTGAACTAACGTTTAGTTACAAAAGCACTGACAGCTGCTTCATATCTGGAATGCATGGAGTCAAACTACTTGTACACCTATGAACAGGTGAACATCCCATAATGACTGGACTACATTACACAGCTTCTTAAGATCTCATGGTTTTACCTCAAACTGAATGTTTAGTGTCTCCACAGAGTCATTTGGTCAATAATGGGAATTTACAGGGAGTTTTACTGATTGTCTTGGGTTTTTAAAAACATCTGGAATTTCATCTAAATTTAAATATTAGAAATATATTTCCAGTTAAAAGCAATGAGATATCTGGCACTTATTTTCCTGCTGCTTGTAAGCTGATCCAAGATGTTTGACTGCTAACATTTTGAACAGAACTGTACATCATGCTGGGATAAAAAGCTTCAGTTTTAGCCTTCAGTTCCTGTGCATCCCTCTCTCCTCATCCTCAGCATAAAGGCAGCTCTTGAACAGGTTTTTTTTTGTACGACTAGTGTGCAATTATGCTCTTCAGACTCAGGGGACTATATGACCCATGTGTTTTTCACTTACTCCTAATGATTGTCATTTCATTTAAAAGCCTATGCTGTGTCTAAAAGGTTTGGGTTCTAATTGAGATCATTAATGCAGATTCAAGCGTCCTCAGATGCTGAAAGCGGTTCCTTTTAGACTCTATAGAATTATACTAAAGCAGGCCGTTATGTTAGAAATGCAATTTACATTCTGTGTGTTGTTCAAATAAATGAGTCCATTATTCCTGGCCATATCACCCAGGGTGTATGAACAGCAGTCCCCACATACCTGACTCCCCCACTAGCATGGTATGTTCAGTGCGCTCCATCACGGCTCTGGCGACTCCAATAGCATTTTTGATTCTCCTCAGGTCTGCCACTGCTCCCACCTCCATCGAGTTACTACTCAGAAAGCACACAGACAGGAGACATTCCTGTTGGTTGGCTGCAGCCAAATACCATCAGTGAGCAATATATCTCCATTATAAATCAGTGTTGGGGAAGATTACAAAGATCATATTCTTGAGATTCAAGAGTGCGCACAGTTTTTTTCTTACAGTATTTATCTGTTGACTGCTCTACCGGATCATCAGGCAGGTGTTTGTCTAGATTCCTGCTCTTATGAATGCACAATGTGTCTGCTGGTGTTTATTAGATTTCTTCTCCATGTATATTGAATCATGTAAAGGAAAATATCCAAGCTCAACATAGTCATAACTGAGAAACAAAAAAGGGTAAAATTTCAGGGGGCATTCACTACAGAAAGAGTAAACAGCTTGCTACTCGTCCTTTGTTGTAAGCTGACATTTACTTCTCATTATAACTTCTGAGACTGTAAATGTTAGTATTTAAGGACCTAATAACTGGAACGCTTTCAGATCATAATGAGACTCTTAATTAGTACTTCCCTGCAGAAGGCTTGAAGGAAAGGTCAGCCAGTTAAGTGTGGAAATGGAAATAAGCAGCACAAATTGTAAAATAAGTAAATAAATAAAAAGAAATATGTTGATAGCCGCATGTGACTGATTAGCATTTTTAAGATGTGAATCATGTAAACATACGTTCTAATTTTAAACCTCTTCACATCATTTTTTTTCTGTCAATTTAAATATATTTCACATTCACATCAGATAGTATTGCAGCATTATGACTTAAAACAAAGCTGCTTTCACTTGGCTCTGTTTCCAGTGCAAATGGTAGATAGTTATAAATAATAACCATATAAGAAAAAAATTTCCTGCTTATAATTCTGACTTCACTTGTAAATGTATCTCTTGAAAATGATTTGACTGTATACATTCTAATTTTTCTTTGTGTAAAAGCAAGATGTCCACCCATTACCCATTCATGATCATGGCATCCAGTGTGGTTTCTCCAGTCTCATCAGGGCTGCCACCAAAGCCCACAGTGCCGTCACATTGGTCCACTTCACAGCGGGCGCAGCCGTCCTCCACGGCGTCCAACACGGAGCCGCCGGACCGCAGGGCATGCCACGCTACACAGAAAGGCAACCAATCAGGATGCAGGGTCAGAGATATGTTTCAGATGCCACAAACAGCACGAGAATAAAACTGCAGGTCAGAAGTGTATGAGATAAAACTTACCATTAAAATTAAATATTCTTGTCACTAAATTTGCTCACCTTAGGTGGCAGATCTCTGCAGCTCCTGGGCCTCTTGCTGTCTTCTATGATTATTGCCCTTCTTGTTTTGGCAAGACTGCATTTTTTTAATTCTTCTATTTTTGTCTGCAAACTGCACAGTTCTTCATGAAAAGCTCAACGTAGGAAATATTGTTTTATAACCATGAATTGGTTGCACAGGCATTTATTATGGGTTTCAGAGCAAAGGGGGGGTGAATAGAGATGAACTCCAGACTTTAGACTATTATGTGTAAAAACAAAAGAAGATTATTTATAATTTTCTTCCATTTTACATTTCTGCTCAGCCTTGTGTTGGTCTATTACATGAAATCCCTCCAAAGCACAGCAAACTTTGTTTTTGTAACAAGAGGAAATGTGGAAAAGTTGGTGAAAAAGAAGCCGCATTTGGCAAAAACACAAATCTGTGCTGAGCCAAAACGAGTCAGTTTTGCATGATCTCAAAGATGACCAATGCGACGGCTTCCTGCTAAACATGGGGCTCACAAGCATTTGGTCACTGATCCCCTAAGAGCCCCTGAGGGATCAACACACCAACTGATGCTACAGCCATCATCTTCCCATTAAATGCTCTGGTTAGTTGGGCTTTATTTTCTTTTCAGTCCAAACCGAAATTATGTTTTATTTTCTTCTCTTTTACAAAAACAAGCAGAATAGAAGTGGAGATGATCCTGCTGATGCCTGTTACTGAAATCCCCCAATGGAAAACAGTTGCTGGGGCAAATTAACGGTTGCGGCTTGCATCGTTAAATATTTCCCACAAAATAGTCCCGGGTGTATTTTTCAATTTCATTTCCTCTGCATGAGAAAAAAAGAAAGAGCTGACAGACACCTGATGTATTAACGGGCATCCATCTATAAAAGAGCGAGACTCTCAGCTGAACTTAAATCATCGACGGCCCTGAGCTGATGCTTAAGATGTTTTGAATACCGTTTCTATCATTTTTGGCGCTGAGCTGCGCACCCACCGGAAATCGACTTGATGGATAAGTCACAAGCGACGGCGAAATATTTTCAGTTTCAATTTGAACATGTCCAATGTATCACCCTGAAGGAAATCAAACAGAGTGAGGGCAGGCCTGCTGGCGGCAGCTATGAAGTCTGGTGGGTTCAGCCTATTTTATACCCTCATCTAAGACTTGGCTGGTCTTTCATACGGTTAAGCTCTAGCTGAGTCGCAAGTATACAAGAAGAAAAAAATTAATGGTGTAAGTAGAGAAACGTGAAAGTAGCGGTTATGAATCGGCCAGGGCCTGAACTTAACCACACATACACTCTGCAGGGACACACACACACACACACACACACACACACACACACACACAATTTTCTGCTTTCGGGGTTGAAAATTAGTCTAAGGGATTCATTTCTCAGGTATTAATAAGTTTGAAGCTAAGATGTGACAACACAAATATTTTCAGAGCTGCAACATTTGCATTTTTCATTATACCTCCTAGTTTTTTAATCATTTAGTCCACAAGAGGTAAGTTAAAAACATATTACTTTTGCTAATGAATAGAAAGGGATTTTGAATATTCACAGAAATGTCCTTGCTCATAATTTCTCACAGGAAAAGGTGACATTTTAACCTATTATAATTAACAGAGATGAATCTAATCTAATCGCTCAGTCCGTTAATCTGATATTTACAGCAGTAAATATTACAATCTGGATGTTTAGATCAGTTACAAGCTGATTTAAACATCCAACTGCTGAGAATCAAACTGAACAAGGTAAAAATGCAGCATTTTATACCCAAACACATAAAGCATATTTTTTGTCAAAACAAATCAAAAACGTTTCTACATTGAATGTCCTGGATTGACGTATTGTCACATGAGGGAGCGCAAACTAAAACAATGGGTTCGCTTCTTTTCCAGCAGCCGTCAGCAGAGCTAATTACAGGGAGTTTATCTCACGTGAACGCAAAATAAAATGTATGCAGTTCAAGTTAAACGGATTAATAAAACCAAATCATAGTTACTGTGTCATATATTTAGTTATTTGCAGCATAATTCAGCAGATTGAGTGATTGTATTAATTCCATAAGGACTATTTGTCCTACTAGGTAGAAAAGTGTTGATAGATACTAAATATTCTTGTTATCAAGAATATTTAGTTTAAATACTATTATTAAACAATATTGTTGCAGAAAATTCAATTATGACTATAACTTAAATTAATCAGATCGTTTCATTTTAAACAAATAATTTTTATGTCAATCGCCCTTTCTTAAAGTAAAATGAATATTGTTGGTTATAAAACTAATTTGTTTTACATAAGCATTCAGTTTCTTTTATTAGGAAATCTCAGTTAGAAAATATGATCCAACTAAGTTTTCAAAGTAAATTTGCTACTCATAATTAGGCGGATGCACCGACGTATCGTTTCGAAACCAATGAGGGACATAATTCTTATGTACAGGGATTGGTGCGTAAACTCCACCCACCTCATTTGCCGCGCCGCTGCATACAGCGGCATATAAATGGTGCGGACCCCGCCTTTTCAAATCTGTTTAGTGACCATGTAAACACACAGGAGGGGGGCTGGGACCTGACAACTGGGACCTTAACCACCCGGACCGCCACCCGAACCTACCTGCAGCGGTTGCGCTCTTAAACGGCCACGTGTTGATGACAAGCGGTAACGAGGTTTGTCCAAGCCGAAAATACAGCATTAAAAAGAAAAAAGGCGGTGATAACAGCATTTTTGCTCTGTTCTGTTCACTTATAGACACTAAAACATGAAGCTGTCAGGTGTCAAGATGTCACCTGACAGCAAACTAAAAATAAAGAGGAGATTTCAGAGAGGTCGCTCCAAAGAGAACTACTTATCTTGTAGTTATCAGGATATTGCATGTAGACTTCCTTGTTTTGTCACATGCTGAGTGGGCGGGGTCGGCATTAAAGGGACATTACATCTTTCTTAAACACCCGTTTAGTAGACTTTTACAAAATTAGATATAAGACAGTGTGGGTTAAAAAATGTAAGGGAAACATTTTCGCACTGTTGCACAGTTATAAAAATAGACTATCCTGCATTTCTACCCCATGGACAGTCCTTCAAGAAGATGATCCTACACCAGGTCCAAATGAATACTTGGATATAAACTTACCTGACTTAACATGCCAATATCTGCAGACGTTACCAGTTTATTATCATTGGAATGCTGTTAAGAAAGTTCAAAGCTGTAATAATATTCTGCATTCAATTGCCGTAGGAAAATACTTACATTTACACATATTTCTGATTTTCTATTAATATTTGTTTTTAATTAGTTTTTATCATATATGTAGAGAGAGAGAGAGAGTTTAAAAAGGGCAAAATTTACATCTACAGGTGTATTTAAAGCAGAACTGCTAACATTTCCAAGAGTGCCTTTTTTCCAGATATCCAGAGTTTAAGGGAATTGTTGACCCTTAAACTCAACAATTGTAACATTTGTAAAAATGTTGCTGTAGTTGGACACAGACCTGCTCTCATATTAACTTACTTGACAAATGGCATCCACTTTTTCTATATGGGTGCGCATCCTTTTGACTTGCTTCAGAGGCCACACTCATTATTTACACCAGGATGCTCCAAGCTGACCACTTAAAAGGTGCAAAGTGAAACCTTGCTGTGCTGCTGGCAGATTGGGATCTCTGTGACTCCTCTCAAGGGTTTAATTTACATTGGAGACGGAGGGAAACCAAGGTAAGTATTTGCTGCATGTGCTTTTGTAGATGTTGGATGGTTTGTTTGTGCTTGGCAAATGTCAGCAAGCTGAATAAGCGGCCCTTGTTGGCTATTGCTCACATCATTTTCTGATATTCTTTTTTCCTGCTCTGTTTGTAGCTCGAATCATATTCAGAATTTCTATTATGAATGTATATCATTTCTTACGGTTGTCATTTCATAGTTGATAAAGAGCCTGTCCAAATCTGTATCACCTCTTTTGGATGTGGATCATTTTATGGGATCATATTTTTGCAATCAAATGTACAAAAACATTGTGGGGTTTTAGGTTGTAACAAAATTCAAAAATGTATTATTTTACACAACAAATTGTTGCATACTTCCACACATAGGCAGTACTAATTATTACTCTCTAGTTAAGTATTATTGCTGAACCATCTGAAAAACTAACTGCTTTGCCTCACACTGACTCTGACCTCATGAAATTGACCTGCAGTTTCTAATGTAACTTATTTTGAAGCTCACATGCAGTGGAGCAACCAAAAACTGAGCTCCAGTAAGAGCAGCACAACTTTAACATCTTTTAATCGAGTAATAATTACAAGGTATTTAGCAAAAAGGCAACTCAAGTACTAAGTAACTGAACAATTGATTTACTGATTGTGTTGTACTGCATGAAACTGGAATGAATTGACTTGAAGTGAATTTACAACATAATAGACTTTCCATTATATTTAAATGACTTATTTGTAAAGTGACTTCAAGTTATATTTATTGTGATTTCATGTTTCTGATAATTTGATTAATCTAAACAAAACATCAGTAGTTTTGATTCACCATGAAATGTGGTTTTTGTCTGGAACTTTATTTTTTTTTGTTTTTAAAGTAACACGACCCAAAATACACAGACTCCTTTCATTTACCTAAAACACATTTGTTATCCTCAATTTTCCTAGTTTGTTCTTGTGTAAAATGTAAGGTTGGTAACTAATTTCTCTGTCTCCTGCATTACACTCCATGAATGTTTTTTTAGTGAATTGTGCACAACACAATGGATCTATGGATGGGAATAATTAGACAACAGAATAAATTATAGATCAATGCCATTCAGAATAATATTTTACTTTTCTGGTCTTCTAAGAAAGAAAAGGAAAAACAATTCAGGATATTATAAAAGACACTAACATTTGGTTCAAGGCTGCAGTGCGTGACTAAAAGCTTAAAGGAGACTGAAAAAAAAGTGAAAGAAACTTTAGAATTACCATCATTGGCAAACACTTAAACGAATAAAGGAAAATCAGCAGTAATGTGGGGTTCTGGGAGATTGCCTTTGTTCGTAGTAAGGGTTAAAAAGGCTGCCCAGACAGCTTAATGATTGGACTCTGAAGAAGAGCACTGGGTCATTTGGTCTGATGAGTCCAGATGTTCTCTGCTCCATCACGATGGTTTCTGCCATTCTCCAACTCGTGGAAGCAGTGTTATGATCCCAGCTATCTTATATTATTCTATATAATTTTGCTTGGCTTTGTTTTCTTTACCGAGCGTCAGTCTGAGCATTTCTCTGCCTTCTTCAGTGAGCACACTACCCTCTGGACAAAGCATGCAACACTGAGAGGATAATGTTTTTTTGATTTCCCCAGTGCTTTTAACACAATTCAGCGTTCACTATGAGTATGTGAGAAACTCCAGAAAATAAAGGTGGTTGCCCCCACAACTGCTTGGATTATTGACTAACTGACAGACAGATCACAGTTCGTAAGAAAGAAGAGTTGTGTTTGAGGAGGTGGTTGGCAGAACGGCTGCACCGCAGGGAACCTGAAACTCAGCACTTCTCTTTACCCTCTGCAGCTCAAACTTTCAGGTGAACTCACAGCTCTGTCATCAGCACAAATAACAGCTTTAATTTCTGGAGAAATACTTGTGACCAGTGTGTAAATAATATCTAGATAGTTAGACAAGATTGGACTTTCACAGGAATATCTGCACAGATCAGTGTTTTGTGCATTCATGAATCAAACATTTTCAATGCATTTTATCTGGTGTCTTTTAAGTCAAATAAAAATGATTTTGCAAATCAAAACTTGCTTGTTCTTTGTGAATCTTACCACAATTTCATCTACAAGTCTTGTTTTGTATGCCTTTAACAGTTTTTTTTTTTTTTTGCTTTTTGAAATTTTTTAAGCTGAGTTGTAATACACCAAGAAGGTCTGTCCTCTTCTATTTTTAAGTTTTGCCACAGGTTCTTTGTTGGATTCAGGTCTGGAGACTTTGACTAGACCAATTTAATTCATTTAAATGTAGTTCTGTCTGAATGCTTGTTGTCCTTCTCATATTCAAACCTCTGACTCTCTAAAAAGTTTTCATCCAGTATTGCTCTGTATTTCACTCTCCTTCCTTTTAACTCTGACCAGCTTCTGTGTCACTGCTGATGAAAAGTATCCCAAAGCATGATGCTTGTACCACTACATGTTGCCATAGTGATGTTTTTCAAGATGATGTGCAGTGTTACTTCAACACAGACCTTCTTCCATGTGTTTGTTGTGTCTCCTGCATGGATTACGCCAAACTTTGAACTGGAGCCTCTAACAGTTTTCTTTCAACAGTTAATATCTTGTTTCCTCTTCCATAAAGTCCAGATATGTTGAGTTCATGACTTACAGCTGTGCAGAAAGCCCTGAGGCTCTGGCTCAGTTTGGGTGGACGTCCATGTCTTGGCAAGTTTTCAGTTGGCTTGTTTTTAAAAAAATAAATCAAAAAGGATAGTGTAAACATGCATCATTATTGTTAAGGTATTGCTCAACAAAAGTTGAATCCTCTGATTTTATCACCACATTTTTCAGATAATTATCTGTTTAAATTTTACAACCCATATTTTCCTTTCTGTAGCTCTTTGTGTTCTATTGTTTTACAGTTTAGTAAAATGGATTGTGTTTGGTTGTTGATGAAAAGTTATGAATATGTTTTAAATCTCTGAAGTTTGAGAACGTTGGATACATGATTGTTCACCTACTGATCAGAAAAGGTCTGGAAAGGAATAACTATGCTAAAAAAGAAGAGGAGATTTCACATCTTAGCTTGTGATAGATGGTGCATTTGTCCTTTCAGTCATATATTGGTGCTATAACATCAAAGCCAGAGACGAGAGGAAACTTAAACTGAGAGAAATGATGTGTTGGAGAAAGTGTTTGAAGACTTACAGCTTTGAAAGAAAATAGTTACAGAAGATGTTCAGCTTGATACACTGCAGTACACACCCTCTACAGCATACTGATTAAACAATGAAGTGGCTTCACTGTGAGCCTTTTTTCTGAAACAAGATCCGGTACGAAAGGTCATTCCTGCCCACTGATGAAAGACTTTGCAGCGACTATATCAGCCAGCAGCTCTATAGATAAAACCAATGACATGCCTTTCCATATGCTCTGATTGTTTTCTTTTTCTTTCATAAATTAGCAAATACCACATTCTATTAGCATCAGAGAAAAAAATCCTTTTCCCTCTGGGATCGATAAAGCATTTTTTTCATGTCCATTTAGATGTAACTCATTTGTCATTTCAGGGCCACATGTTTCTGACTCTGAAAGGGCAAAAGAGTCATTTCTTATTAGTATTTTCAATAAAATGCTAGCCTACAATTTAATTACAGCATAGCTGATGGAGAGTGGATGCTTTTCACTGAGTAAATTGCTACAGCTGACCAATAAAATAAGTAACTCATCTGGTTGTAGGGAGCAACACTTAGCAGGAAATATTTGAACCCACAGAAGCAACTAGATCTTTACAGTCAGGAGGTTCTTATCAGATTTAAATACTATGGTTGTACACACATTTACAGGTTTTCAGTTGTTGTTCTAGGTTTTGAAAGACCTAACGATGGTCTTTAATGATGTTTGGAGGAGGGTGGAAGACTTTTACGGAGAAGAAAACCTTCTCCATAGAAATCATAAAGACAATCCTTTATAAATAATTAAAATATCATGGTGTGCTGCTTTTTTTCAATTTTGCATATTATGAAAAATAATTTGTCGGCCCTCTTCATACAAAAGAAAACTAATATTTTTAAGAAAATAGCTGGTTATTATTTAGTTGTTGTATGAACTTAATCAACTTTAGATTAACTCGTTCATGATAAGTTGCATCTCTAGTGCTGACAACTGAAATCCACAAAACGGGGGATCCAGTTCAGGTCTCCAGTGACAGCCAGATTTAAAATCCCCATGAAATAATGGAAGGAGTGGAGAACCCCACCCTGGTACACAACAGTTGGTTACCGTGGAAACTGAGCGCACCATGGTGAACAGACATTTTTACTGACTTAGTTAAAGTGAATACTGAAAGACCTGCTTCAGACAGACGGGCCCTGCTTGTCCTTGCACTCTATTTAGCTATCAGTGTTTTTGACATCAAAAGCTGAGGCCAAACAATCATCTTTCCTTCCCTTCTATGCAGAATCAAGCAGGAAAATGTGTTTATTCTCCTGATGGAGACAAAAAAAAAGACAGGTCAAACCTTGATGTGGATTTTTCAGAAAAGATGCTCATCAAAGTTTCCTTTGGGGAACAATTTTGGCATAAAGTTATTAGTTATTTGTTGAGTCACTTGAGCATATATCCCAAATTTCTTTCCATTAGTCCTTATTTTTCATCTGCTTCAATTTAGCTCCCAGTAGGAGGCAGCTGATTGTGACAGAGAGAAGGAAACAGGCTGAGGTGAAAAGTTTGGCTTACTCTCCAAATGATACCATATGGCACTGCCTTGACATTACATATTTCATGCTGGGATTTTCTTTCAAGTTCCAGGAATAACATATCCTGGCAGATGAGGCAAAGTGTCCCTTAGAACAAAAAAAAACTTGATAGAATTGGATTCTCTGATTTTGTACCAAACAAGAACAAAGCCTGAGCCATGGTGGGGAAACTAACAATATAGTCTAACCTTGAGACGTGGACGCTAACAGCATGCACCCTCTTACATTATTCATATATATAAAAATACAATTTTCACTAATATTTTATTCATTGGTTTTTCTTTAACAATAGGAAGTCATAGTGTGATTTGACAGGTATCTGATGGAGAAAAAATGGATGAGAGGAACAGAGAGTATTGCTTTCACCTGTGTTATTGATCCAAATTAAAGACCAGCACATAAAAGAAACTTGTTAATAATAACTTCATCAATCACAATGTCCTCTCAAGTTGTTTTTTAAAATCAGTCAGAAGTCTCTGTGGGTAGTAGGTTGGTGTAGGTGACTGTAAAAGTAGCTGAACAAAAGGCAGTTGGAACTAGAGAACAGAAAGCACTTTGTATAATCCCTGATGGACAGAACCTGCTGTCTAAACGGCAACACTGACAAATGTCTGGGCAGAAAACAGGTTATAGCATTTTTCTACACCAACATCACTGCAGGAAACTGGACATTGATTTCTTTTTTTTTTACATTGGTAACTTTTGAATGCTATGAAGCCTACATCCGTTGGACCAGAGGTGTGTCTTAAAGTGGCAGGACAATTTGAGGCCTGAATTTCAGGATCAGTGTGATAAAGTACATTCACACCAGCCCTGCGTAGCCCGCTGCAAGTTCATTTTTTTTAAATGTGAATGCACAATTGAACTCTGATGTAGACTAAAAAAGCAAAACCTGGTCCTCCTACAATCCTAGATCTTGGTTGTGTTGAAGTGAATTCTAGTTCAGTCTGGATGTATATGTGGACGCCAAGCGGACCGGAGGCTGCACCAAACGAAGGAAGTCAACTAGGGCATCCTGGGTAAATACACCAAAACAAATGAGTGGGTCTAGCACTAGTGGCAGAAATTGTGTCATTTGCCAAAGACCAAAGAATAATCCTACAACCGCTTGAATCTATTTTTGTTTACAATTTGTAAAAAGAGGAGTTGCATTCAGTGTCATCTTCAGAGGTTCTTGTGTTGTTTCCTCAGTGGTTTCGGTTACAGTGCCACCACAGGCGAGTGGGTGAATAGGTTGCTCAAAGGGTTTGGTTTGTTTGACAGAGAAAGTGAACCCTACCAACTGAAAATGTAACAAATTGTGGTGATTTTGGCCCCAATTCCAAGAGTCTACCAGACATTCAGGTGTGAAAACACCCGTAAACTGTCAAATGTGTGGAAAAGCAAACTTCCAAAGTTATAGAACTTCCAAAGGCAGATGAGGTGAACTGGAATGAATATCATGTTGAAAATGTTTAACAATTATTTATTGTAAAATAAACCTAATTATCCGGTGTGGCTGTTTTTCATGTAACAAAAAACCTTTCCATTTAAACAAGAATCATTTCAGCCATTTACATAGATGGCTGAAATCTATGTTGAGGAATTACTTATTTAAAAGGCTGAGGAATTACTTATTTAAAAGTAATTCCTTAGCCTGAATAACCTTTTAAATATATGTTGCTATATATCATATTTACCTATTTCTTCTCTTATTAAACATTGTTCTTAGTTTTGGAGTTGGATTGTTCGAAGGTTAGTCCAGACATCTGCCATTGTAACCCAGTTGCCAAAGTTCTGAAGGCTTTGACAGGTATGTTAAAACATAACTTGACTGTTCCAAAGCCTGTTAATGGGGTAAAATGCCAACTATAAGATCCAATACCAGCTGTCAGACCCAAGAAGGGAATATAGAAAAACCTCATGGTCTGGCACAGGCTTGGAACAGATCTGTCTTCAGAGAACAGTCAAGTTAAGTCTGTCAGCTAACATCAGTAGAATCCATCAATACCTTAAAAGTTAGGTTTCCTCTTTCATGAAGTTACAAAGAAGGAGAAAAAAAGGCAACTGGTCTATCGGTGTTTTCCTTTGGAAACATAGCCAAGAAATCCTAATTAGCTGGGAAAAAGGTAAATAATATTTTGGAGCCACTCTGTCATGTTATTCCCTTGTCATGCTTTATTAATTATTTTTGCTTTTTTTTGGAATTGATTACACGTAATTGCTTTGAAAGATTTCTATTTTAAAATTCATCTGGGTGTACCAGTTTAATGGCTTTACAGTTTTACTTTTTTCCAGATGACAGGAAACTAACCTTTGACTCATAAAATTGTATTTATTCTGCAGTGTTACTGATCGATTTCAAATACTGATGTATTTGGCTTTACTTTGAAATACAACCCACTTTGGAGTCGGTCAAGATTTCTTTTGAAGGATGGAAATGTTCCTATTGTCATGGTCACATTAAGCATGATAGTTACTGTAGTTTATCTTGTTCTGTGCAAACTTTTAAGACGGTCTGGCTGGGCAATGTTTGAGGAATTTTGGACCAACTATTGCAATGATACTTGACACATTATTGGCTGGCATTTGCAGTCAATACAGGAATTGACTGCAAATTGGTGCTGATTGGTTGTAGTCCCATAAGTGGAGATAAGGGAAGACTGCATATGTTGGCTTCAGTAGTACTGAGATGGTACATGTTAATGCACATTAAGGTATTTGGTGTTTGAAATGTGCAGCTATAATCATTTTAACAGGAGGTCTTATTTGTGGATTTTAACTATTCACAAGTGGTTGCCAACCTTAATCCCTGGTAATATGAGGGGTTCGCTGAATGAGGAGCTGCTGTGATCATCACCTTTCATATCTACCCACAGATTTTAATTTGGACTTTAATGGGGTCATTTTAACATAATTAATCTGCTGCTTCTGCGTTAATCTTCCTCCACACATTGCATCAAATTTTGTCTCTTTTGACCAGAACACCATCATATTTGCAGTGTCCCTAACATGGCTGGTGAACAATATTCTTTCCACAATGGCTTTCAGATTTGCAGACTGAAAGACTGATAGTTGTCCTACATTTTTGTCTGGTACATTTGTGGTTGTGCAGCATTTTTTTTCATATGATGGACTGAACAAAATTCTGAGATGCTCAAAGCTTTGAATATTGTTTTATAATCTAACTTTGCTTTCATCCTATCCACTGCATTATCCCTGACCCTAATGTCGTTTTCCTTAGTTTGTTCAATAATCTTTTCTATCAAACCTCTGAAGTTTTCACACAGCATCTTATCTTAACTTATACCCCAGGATTCTTTATTTGGTAATTAGGTGACTGGAGTTTAGGGATCTGAGAGTGACGGAGGCTGAGCACCATCTTACAGTTATGCAGTAGTGACTTGTCTATTACATAAAGCCTTTGGCTTATATTCATACTGGGGAGCTGATACAGGAGCCGATTGGTTCCTTTTTTATTTTGATACAATTTAGTCTCACATTTGGTTTTAATAATTTAATTGGACAACAAAATAAGGATCGGTAATTTATTACACCCTGGTAGTATTTCTCATAACATGTAGGAGCTTATGTCAAAGTTCTGGTGAAAATGACCACCAATAGTAAATCTACCCCATGGAGCTGACTGTTTATATGGCTCTATAGGCATTTCTCATTTTATAGAAAGTAAATAGAAAAAAAATAAATAACTTTTGTCAGAAATGTTGACAGGTGAAGAAAAGAAAAATCCATCCTGCTCTTGTTAAGCCAAGCAGAAGCTGTCTTTTTTATTATTCACGTGTTGTCAGGAAGCCTTAAGATAAATCACATAAACGCTTGCGTTGCATTTTTTGATGCACGATCTCCACCGACAATGCACTTACCCTATATAGAGATTTACATACTATGCACATATGCTAAGAAGAGCCAATGTCATTCAATAACAAGACCTCATTTTAGCCTGTGGATTGCATAAACCATTTTTTACCTTCCGTTATGTCAGCTCTTCAGATCATATTGCTAAATCTGCACAGTCAGTGAGGCATCTACATAGTCTGCAGGGGCTTAGATACAGCTGTATTATTTGTGACTGAATGTTTGAGACGCCTGCAAATTTATGTTTGAGAGCATCCAATGTTTGTTATTTTTTATTTTGTGAAAGCTTACCGAACAGACTGTCAGACATGCAGGATTAAAGATAAATCCATGTATGCACTTGTAATGACTTACATAGCTAAGCAGGAGCAGGATGGTGACCAGCTAGATGCCATTTATGCTGGGCTGCTGCCCCATGGGGAGAAGAAGCTAGTTGCATACAGGAGCAAACCCCCACAGTGTTGGCTGCATAATGGCTTGTTGTCATGGGCTGCGGTCAGATGACTGCTTACTGGAAAACACTTGCATTACAACCACACAGCTCGTTTGGTTCAACACAAAAGATGTCCAGGTTCACTTTAGGAGTGGAAAAACAATGTTTGTAGAGCGAAGAAACAGAAATCACTGCTCTCGGAATAAATTCAACCTTTTCATGCATGAAATGATCTTTTACTGATGGATTTTAAGTAAGTGGGTAAGTGTTGTAAGTTATCTGTGAGGGTCTGAAACCATTAAAGGGCCGGCATTTCCAAGGTGTTTATTATCTCTGTATGCCTGCAGATGTTGGGTTAAGGATGGGTTGATTCTGAGACTCTAGAGGCAACATTAGGAAGGTGGACTCAGACACACTTGGTCATGGATTTTGACATCTATTATCAGAAAATGTGACTGTAATAGTGTGGCATCTGTCACATGTGTTTTGATATGTTTTTATGAACTTACATCAGTTGATCAGTCATAAAAAATGAGCAGTGGTTCTCAGTCCTGCTCATTTCTTCATGTTTTATATGTCTGTGTTGCTGGAGACTTTGCATTACCTCCTGATCATGTTGCTGAAGTCTGGTAATCATTAAGGTTAGGAAGAGAGAAGCCTAAAGATGCAGGTCAGTTGATCCAAAGGGTCAGGCTTCAGAAATATGGATTCAGTTTGCAAAGTTACACAGTCAAAAATTAACAGGAATATTTGTAGTTCTTTAGCCTGAAAAATTGGAGTTAATTTTTCACTTTCATTCATGTATTTATAAAAGTAACTGTTTCAAATCAAATATTTATTTCATAAGCTAAGTATTTAGCTCCAACTACATTTAGCTCCAACCTTTAGTTACAAAGCTAAATATTTAGTTTGAATTTAGCTTGAAAGTGGATTTAGTTAAATATTTAGCTCAGAGGTAAATATTCTGCTAACATGAAAAGACACTTCCCAATAATCAGAAGTGGACTATCAAAATAAAGCTCATCCTCTCATAAACTCCTGCTGGTTCAGTCAATATTGTGGTACAGTCAAAGGCCAAGATCTGTTTTCCCATTGGCTCATTCTGTTATCTCCTGGGTTGTTTTGAGTTGTTTTTTAGTTTTGTGTTCCTTAGTCTTTTTGTTGATTAGATCAGTCTTGTTTCTGTTGTACTTTAGTTCAGTCCTCCTGTTTCTAGTTATATTTATTTCTTGTCACTAGTTATTTTTTGTTACCCTAGTTTAATTATGTTTATTAGATCTAGTTATTCTGTAGTGTTAGATTCATTTGTGCCATTTTCTCTTGTCTCTCTCTCTCTCTTTATTTCTCTCTCTCTCTCCCTTTCTCCTCAGCCTGCCTTCTGCTGTCAACCCGTCAGTTCATCCAGTCTGTTCTTTCAGCATCAGCCTCACAGTATTTAAACTCCTCTCCTGCTCACACTCCTTGCTGGTTCCTCCCTGCTGGCTTTTTTCATTGCATTTATGGTTTTTCTTCTGCTCTTGCTCCCATAAGCAAAATGTTAAGATAATTAGTCAAACAAGTAGAAGTTTATGAAAAGGTACCAAGACCCAACTTTTATTTTTGTAGTCCTCTTCTGGTCATCATCAGTAAGGGAATTTGAATATTAGTGAAGTATTTAGCTCAGAGCTAAAATGTTAGATTGAAGCTTAATATTTAGTTTGAAACGAATTTGTTTTAAACTAAATAATAGTAGTTATTTAGTTTCCTCACTAAATATTTTGTTCTGAGCTAAATATTGAGTTTCAAAACCAAACTGCTAAACTGCTAATGAGATAGTTTGAAACTTTGACATTTATAAATGAATGAATAACTTGGTAAAGTATGACTGAAAAATGAATCCTAATTTGTTTCTCTTATGACAGATTATAGAAACACAATGTAAGCATCCAAGGAAAGTCTGCCATAAACAAACATATAGATGGAAAGAAACAGCATTTGAATAGCAGTCCACTGAAGAGACCAGGATGTATGCAGAGGTCAAGGTAACCATGTTGTTTTCTCGCTGTAACTTTCTATACTGTGACCTTTTTTTGTTAACTCCATCATCTTTGTTTGTTGTTGGTAATTGATGTTTTCCTTTCAAGCTGAGGACTGTATTTGTCCCTGACTGTTGTTCATGAACAATCGTCCAGCTTATTTTTTTCTTATATAAGCAAGCTTTTTGTTCTTAAAATAAGAAATAAATTGAATGTAAATCCAGACAGTTATTTTCTTAGGTTACACTGTGTTTCATAAAGTATAATGTGCTCTCCTTCCTTTGCTGTGCAGTAGGTTGATGATTAATGGCACAATAAGTCGTTGCATTTATGCTCCACATTACAAGTCGACAACTAGAAAGAGAGCACTGCTCTTATTTATTTCACTTTTTCCTGTATGCATGATTTTTATTTATTTATTTTCATCTTGGGAGTCAATTTCAATAAAACCGAACAAAGACGTACATCAGTGGAGAACATTGAATCCAGCCTGTAAATTGCAGTAAAGAGCAGAACCTCTCAGGATAACGTCTGGGACCAGACTTCCTAATTCTATTGCATTGACTTCTGTGCTGTTGTTTCCAGTTATTGAAATCACTCTTCACTCCTCCTTTCGCTGTCACAAGTGATACATTTAAACACGCGGGTGGAGGGTTTTAGATGCACTTCGCATACCACGGGTCCATTAAGGTCACTCAGCTGGGAGGGGAAAAAGCAGTTAGACAAAGGGAAGAGGCAGAGCCGTGTTCATGAGTAGCTTTAGAGATCCAGCTGAGTCAATCACAATGTAATTGTGCCTGTGTTCCAGAGGATGGGGCTGAAGCATTAACCACACGGTGCTATTGTTCAATCCATTTTTACGACACAGATTAATAAAACTGCAGTCTCGTACTTGCATGACAAAGCTGAAGATCACTCGGAATCAGATTTCCACGAGGCTACAGTCCGTTTGACAGCCTACCGAGGTGTGTGAGTTATTTGAACGTTGGTAAAACAACTATAAAAGCGTGATATAAAAAGAAAATGGGATGGTTGTGGGGCTATTCCCCTGAAAGTAAAGTGTTGTTACATTGCAAACTCTTGGATTTCCCTGCTGCACTGGATACAACTGCTGCATAAAGCCTGATCCCATAACATCTTCAAAGGGTCTTTTAAGGGGGAGGGAGAGGATGGAGATGTCTTTAGTTGAAAAATGTCTCTGCAGATGTATCACAAAACCACAGGTATTACTCTTGAGATTGAAATTCCTCTTCACGCATAAAAGAGCAAGAAGAGGCACTTTTTCCAGCTCTGGCAGGGCCATGCCTGTCTTTTTCCTTTTTCTCTACTCCAGACTGCCTGAAATGTTCTGATAAGACGCACAACTGTCTGACGACGAGTAACCTTAGCATGCTGAGGAGGGATTCAAATTGTTTGATGGAGTGACTGATTAACTGTATCTTTTTTAACTCCCTGGTGTAGAGTTGTGATGAGACAACCGGCACCTGAAGAGTGGGGCTGTTAGAGATTTTCTGTCAAGCCGCTATGTGAGGAGGAGGAAAAGTCCATCGGTTTCAGAGGAAAAACAAACTATTTGTACAGTCAAGATTCAGATAAAAGGTCATGAAAATGGCATCTTAATAAGTACTTTCTCTTTTTCAGTTTTATATTTTTAAAACCCAGAATATTCCACAACTGAGGCCTCAAATTATGGGGAAATTATACTAGTTATGTGAATTTGCAGAACTTAATTGTTTTTATGTAAATAACCATAAATGACAAATTATTATCTGTCAAATGATTCTTGAATAGGGATAAAGAACAGTTATGCTCCTAATAATTCACACCTCTGGCTGTTCTAGGCTTAAAATAATCTTTAATTTCACCAACATGTTTCTTCTGACTGGGAGCAACGTCAGTGCTTTGGAGTGACCCAGGACCTGTGGAAGGAACGGAAGATTAGGCTGATGGCAAAGAGGCTTTCCAACCTCAATGCCTTAAAACGGCTCATTGTAGATAAACTGTCAAAATACCAGGGAAACAGGGAAACAGCTGCTCAGTAACAAAGGCTTTGACAACTGTAATGATGATAACGTTTCACTGAAAACAGAATATGTTTGACTTGATTCAGAAGCGTGTAACTTTGGTCTAAATGAAATGTGGATGGACATCCACCAGCGGGATGAAGGAGTTATTTTCACCTGTCCTCAGATTTTATCCTTTTGCAGGAGAAACTCAATCTGAGCTGAAGATCCATTATTTGCTTTAAGTCTGACCATTTTGGGGTTAAGGGCTTTGTGTTCAATGTTGTTCTGCACTAAAGAGGAAACACTTGGAGGCCCTCAGTCAGTGGATCACACAGGGAATACAGCCTCCCAGCAGAGAGAGAGCCTAACACCTTATTAATTAGCCTTTGCAGCTTAAGGCCAGCCTGGTAACCTATTTAAGGAGTAAATAATTACTTCTTAGGTCTTGTGTCATCATTGCTTTTAGTAATTTGGAACGTTATCACAGAATTACTTCTGCACCCTCAGAGTGCCAAAACAAATTTGGAACAGTGAGGAGTTTGCCCTGAAGATGGTCTCTGGGCTCCAGATCTTTTAGGATTTGTTCCAAAATAAGATAAATTCTTCTTTGAGTCCCTAAGGGTTGAACGAACTGTCTAGAGAGGGGATTGATATCAAATAATTGGAAGGTGAATTTAGTTTGAAAATCTTTGCAGATCACTTTTTAAGCTGACTCTTTTTAAGACCTGTGCACAGTGGCGCAACTGGACATTATTCAGGTGGATGAGACATTTTCCTCATTCTGTGCGCGAGGCGAAGGAGCGTAAGGCGCGTTGAAGTGTTTGGGAAAACATAATCAGCCCCTCCACACGGGGTTTTGACGCCCCCTCTGGTGCTGCTCCCCTGTGCGTTGCATGCGCTGCAGACCCACTTTTTGCGCCACTTCCTGTGCATCTTTGGACCCAACTTTATGTTGAGCTGAGGTAAAAAAAGGTTTTAAACAGAGTGATGATTGTCATCTTTTGCTACTTTACGTAATGCTTTTAGAAATAAGACAGAACAGATTTGTTGTAACTTCTGTCAGCTTTCATCTTGTCTTAAATTTAGACAATTTTTGTGAATTTCTTCTTTCATTTGCAAATCAATATCTTGTTTTGTCTTTGTGTCAGTTGCTGACTGACTGAGGCAAAGCTGATCAATAAAGGCTTTGTAAGAAGTTGATAGCTTTGTTAAAGTGCAGTGCCAGCGCTCACTCAGTCTGTGTTGAGCTGTAACTCTTCTACTGTTAATCAAGCCATGAGATGGAAATGCACCGTTTGTCTGCAGACTGGACGTCTGTCAGGGACGTTTTGGGTCCCTGTTCTTGTGTAAATCCTTATTATGATGTGTTGCTGTACTTTCCCACTTCAATTAAATTTGCAACATCCAATTTTCATATTCCTAAAAACAAGCCATTAAGTCAGTACCTATTTTAAAAATATGCATGAATGCATATCATTAGCTGCTTAATTTATTTTCTGTTAGCAGGCACATAAAACACCCGGCCATTAGGAGATAAAAGTTTACCTAATGCAGTAATTTGACCAAGTTTTTGCTCTTTGTCTCCCTTTACATTACCTCCTTTCTGTTCATTGCAAATGGATGAAAGGGTCTGGGTATTAATCTGTTTAAGTCACCTTTCCCCTTTATGCGGTGTGACAGTGAGGGGGTTTGTAAACAACCTACTTAGAGAAAATTATACCAGAAAATGTGCTAATTAACCCGAACAATGCGTGTAGTGGCAGAGGAAAACCATCTAATCTCTGTCCTCAGTGCCTTAATGCTCGTCTGCGAGACTCTGGGGTCTATTTTCTGTGGGGTTTAGAAAGTCCTTATTTTGCTGTCCTTGCCTAAATACTAAAGTTAGAGTAAATGTTTATGCTCTTGCTGAAATGGATCTTAATAAGTTAGAATATAATAAAAAACTGAAATAATTTCAGTTATTGAATTCAGATATAAAACTCAAAGAATTAAACAGTTCAAGCAATTATCTCTGCTAATTTTGATTATTTTTGCATACAATTAATGAAAAGTAAAGACATTCTGAGGAAGATGATTTTCTCTCTCTCTGTCTCGCTGTCTTTCTCCCTCTGTCTCTCATTGTTGAATCATGAACTTTGACTTATGAGAAGTTTTGGATGTTATTATGATTTCTTTGACTACCAGTACTGGTGCTTGATGGGCTTCGGGTGTAATTATGGTAGGTTGGATCTCACTGTGATTCACTCAAGCCTCTAAACTCAGTTTTAACCTTTATGAAACCTGAAACGCCTTTGACTTTGTTTCCAGCCTGTTTTCAAACTTCTTTTGATCAGATTGTTTTACATTTTGATATCAGTCAGCCTGCTTCATGCTTTCTGACTGTGATTCTTTGTTTTGTTATTGTACAGGTAATATTTGAAAATTAAAGAAATAATTTCATTTCCACAGTATATCAGTTTGGGTTGGACATCTTTTTCCCCTTAGTTAATAGAATCCTATTATGAAAACAACTTTTCTACTCTGGTTATCTATCTGTGATATTAAAATTAGTTTGAGCTCAACCATTAAAATGTGACAAAAACAGACGATATCTCTAAGGGGGGCTAAAATTATTTCATAGCACTATGTGTTTATTAACATGGTAGTTCTGAAGTAAGAGCAATGTGTGTTGGAACATTTATGACAATCATTTAGAACAGAGAATAAATTAAATGTATGAAAGTATTTTAGCTTTTTGAAAAATGATGAAACTAGGAAGTGCTTTTCATAATATTAATAATAATTTTCCAGTGTGTGTGTGTGTGTGTGTGTGTGTGTGTGTGTGTGTGTGTGTGTGTGTGTGTGTGTGTGTGTGTGTGTGTGTGTGGCGATGGTCCTAAGCGAAAGAGAATTTTCTCCTGTTGACGTTTAACGGTTATGACAATGGTTTCTTTTGAAGAGTCTGGTTACGAAGCAATTTGTCAAGTTTGTTGACAACTTAGACTAGAAATCCTGCAACAGAGGAATGCAAGTGTCAATCCAGCCTTTGTAATGTAGACAGGCAGCAATAAGTGAGGATTCGGTGCCAGAGGCTGTAATTCTGACCTCTCCTGATGGACTGTAATACTGCTGATAAAAAAATACTTTTTTATTTATTTGTTCATGAAAAAGCTGTTCATTATAAGAACATAGACTATTTGATCTAAATTTACTTGCACTCATTTGAAAAGATAGTTTTTTATTAAAACAAACTAAGTCTTTTACTCACAAACGTCACTGTGTCTTGCCCCTGAAGATGGTTTGTGCTGTAATATGAACTATAAATGTCTCGGCATGTTGCTGTCCTGATGCTGCACTGCACCTGCAGAGCTACGCTCCTTTAAAGGCAAGTTAATATGACTGTGTTTGTTAGAAAACTACCACAGCATGATTAATGTCAAACAGAAGCTTTCTTAGTGGAATATAATCTGGATTTGCAGGAGAATAAATTCTATGTTTTTCTATCATTTTTTATGCTTTCCTGCTTTCTTGTAAATCATATTTTAAAGTCTCTGCATCTATTAGGACTTTGTTCACATGAACTCGGCTCTGTTGGGGTTAGAAGGTTAACAAATAGCCATGAGGTTTTAATGCACCTTCATATTTTCAGTTCTTCTGAACGTGTTTATCAGTCAGCACAGGGAAAAGATGCCCATTAACAACTGATCTCTGCTCACATCTAGGATTATCTTTCAAATAACTCTGGTAGTAATTACTCCCAGTAATGATTACTGTCTCAAGTCATTGTGCCAAGCTGAGTAATTATACTGCTACTGTTATTTATTAATGACGCAAAACATATTTTACAAAGTAAAACTTCCTTTTTAGAAACTCAAGGAATATGGGAAAGATGGGCGATTTTGTTAAAACAACTTTTAAAACCTTTTTACAAAAGTATAGTTATGTTTATTTGGTGTAGGATGAAATACAACAGTCCTAGTAAAAAAATAATTCTGGGGTTTTCATGTACAACTAGTATAACCTTCATAGGTGTTAAAATCATTTAAATTTAGCATCAGTTTACAAAATGTTAATATTTTACATAGATCTTTCTGTGTTGATGTCTGTCTGGCACTGACCTTTCTGACCTTTGCTTTTTATGTTTGGTCTTGTATAATTTTGGTCAGCATTTCTGAAGTGTTTTTTATAAATAAATTGGCTTGATGTGGTATAGTCAAATCAGAGCACAGATTTTACCATGTTTTTCTTTATCAAAGGAAAATCCAGCCAAAATCCTAAAGTCTACGTAAATCCCCCAAATCCCAGAGACAAACAAAAACCAAGAATATAAATACTGTAATTTTTTATGATGTTTGCAGAGTGTACACATTACCAGGGTCTGGCAAATAACAAACACAAGGATCCTTAGAGAAATTATGCAACAAATTTGATCAGATTTTATTTAATTATTATTTATTTACTTTTTTATTCTAACTAATATAATTTACATTAAAATATCTTTGCCTGTTTAATTACACAAACATTTTAAAGTTTCCTAAAAGTCTTACCCTAAACTGATTTTATTCTGCTGAGTTGGTCTTTAGTGTTTTGAGGATCCTATTGCTCATCATTATTTCTAAGCTTAATAATAATAATTATTAATAATAACAATATTTTTTAAATATGTCTCACCTTCTGATATAATATACATGTGGTGAACCAGGTGGGCGGCTCCACATCAAATTGTTGTTCAGTTTACTAAACCTTGGCCATGTGTTGTCTAACAAGCTTTATTCTGTTGGAGAATAATTAATACGATCATTAGATTAAATAAATTTGAACTTTTAAACAAATTCCTAGTCCTTGAGCAAATAATTCATAAGCAAGCCATTAAATAATTGAAAAGCCAAAGAAAGATCACTTTCCCTCCAAAGCAGAAAAGTCTGCAAGACAAGAGCCTAAATTCATACAGCAAACTGGAGGAGTGAGAATCAACTTTTTCATATTCGTATTTAAAGATGTCTAGTATTTTACTAACACCTCAAATAATTAGAAATCAGAACCAGATGCTCAAATTTATTGATGATTCCTTAAGTTTTCACTGTGATGCTGTTTACTCTGGTTTCCCTGTTCAGATCTCCCCACTCAGCTTCACACCACATATAAACACAAACACAACCTGCTGCACATTGGAATCAATGATATCCTAAAATGTTAGAATGAAGCAGTAAAGTTTTACTGCCTCTCCTGCGCTGCACCTTTGTGCCTGCTGGCTTCTGCATTGTCCCCTTTTCTGCAGACGTTACAGAAAGTTTTGACCCGACTATTCAGCGATGATGACAAAGTGCCTTAAATCTCACATTTTCAGATTAACTGTACTTTACTTTTGACTGAAGACGTGTGGTTGAAATGTCCAACTTTTGCCATTAGACATGTCTTCTTTTACTTTTTATGTAATGTTTACGTTTCATATGTTCACAAAATGTTTATATGAGCCATAAGAGTTAATACAAGACGCATGTTTCAAATGATAGTTGAAGGAAAAAAGAGATAGAATAAAAGAAAGAGAGAAAAAGAAAGAGAATACAAAGCCATTACTAAGGCTTTGGGGCTGCTGGGAAGACCTCAATAAATCAAACTTTGAAAACAGCTTTTTGTATCCATTCAGGTTCTGTTTGTCTGGTATTAAACATTGTTTGATGGTCTAAAACATTTATGTGTCACATAAATGGAAGAAATCTGTAAGGGGATAGATCATTTTTCAGGGCACTGTAAAATTGAAGAATTCAGTCTAAATCAATCATAGTTGTGTCGATACGTTTTTGAGCAGCGACCCAGACTTTTTACTGGGTCAGAAACTATTCAGACGTTTTAATTGGGATGAATCTAGGAAGAATAATATAAACTATTGCGACAAATAACCAATCTAAGCACCACAATCGAATTGTTTTCCTGGCAAAAAAGCTTCCCTTCAGGATTGGACACCGCTCCTGTCCCCACTGACTTCACTCACCAAAAGACAATGTTCGCCCATTTGCTGAGTAAAGATTTGTTTAAGCGATGCTGATTTCCAAATTAAATTTCTTGCCAAGCCAAAGGAGCAGGTCCTCCAGAGTGCTGAGAGAATTGTGGCTCCGTTTTAATCACTGTTTTCTTTCAGGTTAGTGAGAGAACTATTGATTTGGATTCAAATGAAGCTGTTGTGAAGGCAAGAGGTCCATTTGTGAAAACTTGCTGCCGTGCCTTCCTCCAGATAATGAGAAAGCATAATGAAGCATGTTAACTCTCATCATCCCCCCCTCATCAAAGCCATCACCGGCAGCACTTTGATTGGCATCTATCACTGAATCAATGGCATTGACTTACATTTATGCCTCGCCATCTGTTTTGTTGTCATGCATTATGAATGATTTGGAGGACGCCATGGAAACGTTAAAAGCTGTGACAGTTTTCACAGCAGGTTTCGCGGTGGAGGTTGTGTCATTTCCACTTCCCCACATCGAGGGAGAAATTCCTGATGTGATGCATCGGGAGAGAAGTTGAAAATCTCTGAGCTGTTTTTGTTTCCTCCACATGAAGCCGGACGGCTGTTTAATCAGCCTGACGAATTGATTCTGTGTGATGAAATCACTGTGAACTTAGTGGCACAAATTAACTTGAATTAAGTGCATTTTATGTCTATAGGTACAAGATGTGAGCTACGTATCAGGATCACATGCCATACGGATAAAACAGCTGAGATAGCCCCAAGAGAGGCTATCGCTTAGATCTTTAATTAGGCCAGGAGAAGACAGGGTCATGTAATCAATCCTCTTACCTTTGGGATTCTATGCTGGGAATATGCAATAATGCATATTCTCAAGGTAATTTATGTTTGTTTTCCTTTTTAATTATAAGTAAAATACAATTACGCCCATTTGTTATGCAAAGATTGGGACACTTACTTTTACATCTTAATATAGCAGCATATTTCTGAAACCTAATTTACTGTTAGCTGAAAGCAGCAAAGCAAGAATTATTAAATGAAAAATTATATTTGCTTGTCAGATTTACAGTGCAGGAGGTTTGAAAAAGTATTCACACCCCATAAACTTTTTCCACCTACAACTGCTAAATCCAGTTTTGCATGATTGGAAACCAAAATTAGGTTTAAACTGTATAAATCTTGAGAGAACAGATGCTTGGATCCTGCAGTTACTCTGACACCCCTATATAATGTCCACTCACCTACTAGGTCACCATGTAGTAAATAAACCACCTAAGTGACTAAATAGACAATCTGAGAAACAACAGAGATGCCCTCAGTACGAGAATCTGTAGATGAAAAAACTCTCTGGTTTTTATGGTGGATGTTCCACCAACCAGTCGACATAAAGAGTCTCTGCTCTGATTCTTTACATTTCACATCAACTAGTTTCAATCACATGGGACAGCAGATTTTTCTGAGAAGCTTAAAGATGTGGAACTGGGTAGAGAACATTAGTTTGAATTATATAAACAATGTGTACATTTGCCACAGGCACGTTGGGCTGTTTTATCCATCCAACTGATTTTAACCAACCTGTGTGTTGAAGCTTGTAACACACAAAGAGCTTTACACTCTTCTAAAAACACCGTCTGACTGACAACGTCTGGAAATGCAGTTCAAGCTGCATTCAGACCATCTGAAGGAGTCTAACCCTGTCGTCATCTGTTCATCCTGAAAAGTCAGAGAGCCAGAGAGAGTTCAGTCCTGAACTATTTAAGAATCTGTTTCAACATTTGACAGTTGATGTCCATAGATGTTCTCCATCCAGTCTGAGTTTAAGTTATTATGCTAAATAGGAATGGACAGAAATGAAAGGTGGTAGAAACGAGAGACTTGGGAGTAACTTTCAGATTGTCATATATAAGAGATGTTGGAAACTATGGTTTATTTTTCTTCTATTTCACAATCAGCCAGAACTTTGTGCTGATCCCAGTAAACCTCTTTATAGTGTAACAAAATGTGAAAATGGCCGAGGGGTATGAGTGCTTTTTCAAAACACTGCAATCTTGTTCCCCCACATATTATTTGTGATCAATCTGAAGACATTTTAAAATGTATTTTAAGAAAGAACACAGAAGCTGATACCAGTCAGCCTTTCTGTTCATGTCGATACTGCAAGAATCATGCTTCTCTGCTAATTAATGAGTGCAGAGGTTTGAAGCTTTATCTTGCGCCACAAGACATTTGGAATCACTTTTGGTTATGGTGGCGTCTGGAGCTGATGCTCTGACATGCCCAGCATGGGGTCTTTGAAAGCGAGCAGCGTTTTGCTGTGGAAGAACTCTCCCTAAAGCAGGACAGGAATCAGAAACTAAGAGTAATGTTCACAACAATGAGCCACATCCCAAATAGTCTCAAACTGTTCCTAAACATATCCCTGCTGAGTCCAGGTGTATCTTACAAAACAGCAAGCAGTCTGCATTGTCTTTTCTAAGTAGAAGAAGCACAGTCATGATGAACAGGCCCTAGTTTTCCATAAATGTAGCTGCTAAACTGGAGTGAGCTGCTGTTTTCTGTTCGGTGCTGGGTTCTGTTTGACCCCCTGCTACCCCTTGCAGAGAAGCAAATATGTTGTTGTTCTCTGCAGATCCTTGCAGCAGCTAATTAGAGTAGGACTAAGATGGCAAACTACCATCATTGCTACAGGTAGTTTTAATAAGGGAACCAAAAGCAAGTTAGCTTTTTGTCAACATCCTGCAACATGTTTACTCCAAGGAATTGTCATAGTAATGCTGCAAATCAACTATATGTGAGTGAAACAGAACATGCCTAAAAATGTAAGGCAGACTGAAAAAGATCAAGGCTGTGATGCTGAGCTTCAGCTACTGATGTCGCTGCTAATGAGAAACTCCCATGGTAAGAGCAACTTCTCAGACGATGGCTTCCACATGTAAACACTCGCCTGACTCAACAAGCACATCCACAGTAATTGTATGGAAACAAGATGTCACGCTGTAGTGTACGTACTCTCACAACTGGAGAGGAAAATAGTCAGTGGTGACACTGCAAGGGTTTCAGTGGCTGTTATTGATATTGGAGCAGATCTGATCGAAGACCCAGACGCTATTAATTCAGATGGTAATTACATCAACTTGACACAAAAACTTGTGTAACATTATCTTGTAACGATGGACGAAATGATTTCTGATAGTGCCAGCTATAATTATCTTTCTGCTTTGAAACGGGGAGAAACAAATTGAATAGCTGTTTAAATGAAACGGAGAGTGAACTCTATGGTCTGTGAAATTCCAAATGTACCCTTGTGGGATGCAGCTGGTAACTGTTTTAGCTCGATGAGCTTGAGGAGTTGAATGAATTTCATTAAGAATTTTTTTTTTTCTTAACAGGGTTGAACCTGACAAAGTTGCACATTTTTAGCAAGAGAAAATCTGTGTATTTAAAAGCAAAAAGATGCACATGAGATTCTTTTTAGAAATTTATGTTCCTATTGTGTGATATTTGTGTAAAATGAGCACATATGATCCACCTCAGGTCTCCATGGGTTGCCAGTTTGCAGGCCGATACAGTTTTTGATGGTTTTTCTAATTCTTTTAGATTGGGTTAGTTTTGTTCTAGTTTTTGTGTATTGTAAGTTGAGTCATACTGACTAAGTTAGCTGGTAGCACTTTATTTGAAGGGGTGTGCATAACACTGGCATGACACAGTAAACAACAAGACATAAGATCTGTCATGGACATAAAGAAGTCTTTATGAATGTTTATGACAGTGTCATTCGGTAAATAATGACACTTTTAATGCAAAGTTGCTCTAAAAGTTTCATTAAAAGTCCATTAAAAATACCAACTTTGCATGATTTTGTAAATTATGATAATTTATTGCAAAGTTGGTATTTTTAATGGGCGTTTAATTAAACTTTTAGAGCAACTTTGCATTAAAAGTGTCATTATTTACTGTATTTACTGTATGACTCTTCATGACAACAGACATACACATTCATAAAGACTAATTTATGTTCATGACAGTCATGTTTATGAATGTGTCATGTCAGTCTTATGCACATCCCTTCAAAAAAAGTGCTACCAGTTAGCTTAACCTTTACAAATGTCGAAATGCTTTTACCTGTGAATATCTACTCCAAAAACCTTCCTTTGTTAACATAATTTGTATTAATACAGTGGAAATGTCTTGGTGCTACTGCAGAAGCTAACTTATCCTAGAATCATCATATTAAGTAGCTTTGTGTCTAGATATTTCAGCTTCTTAAGTTGTATTTTTTACTTTTAATATTTTAAAGTTCTTTAAAAAGTAACCTGCGACTAGACATGTTTTATGCAAATAATCTAAAGTTACGTTCCCCAGAAAACTCTGTGAATACCAAACTCCAGTGTAATGAAATATTCAGTAACAACCAGGTTCACAACTTTACTTTTCAGTTTCTGACCTTCACACAGTTATTTTGCAGCTGGTGGCACTGGATTTTATCTACAACTATAAGAATAGAGTACAGATGGGTTTCTACATTCATATTTGTAAAAATGTAATTTTCCACTTTGTCAAAAACATAAAAATCCCCCAAAGTAAAACATTGCAGGAAGTTCTGATATAACTGGATGTCAGAACCAGTTATAACAAGTCTGCAATATGTAAAAGTTTAATTTCATATTTGTTTCTGAAGATTTTATTTCAGTTCTTTTTTTGTGTCAGTTGATTATGGATCCAAACCCTGTTTGGGACATTTAAGTCTAATGTAAAATGGGACATTCTGACTGCTTAGAACAATTAAGGTGCAAAGGTACAAAATTGTGAAGGTTCAAAATGACAAGTAAAACAACAGACTTTATGTATTTTGCAAAAGCTTTGTTGTACGAAGAAGAAAAACGAGATTTCTCATTTACAGCTACATGTTGGCAAACGTGAGGGGAATAACAGACACCAGAATGAAAAATAAAGAAAAAGAAAAAGTGTAAAGACACAACACAAGGTAAACCGTTTAACAAAGATTGATTCAACTAAATTGAACTCAGGCAAATGATTCCAAAACCATTCAAAGAAAATGTGACAGGTGGTTCTATTTAAATGTTCCACAATGGAAGTTTAAAATGCCAATTTGGAAATAATAACGATGTAAATTTGCTTTAACTCGCTGCTAACGTTTCATTTTTGGAGAAAAACAAAAAGAAATTATTCGGAAGAAATCATTTCTTTTTGACTTGCATCCAAACAAAATGAGGTAAACGTGTAAGAAAATGAAAATTTTAAATGGTTTTGCAGTTTACAATATTTTGCTAGAAAATAATAAAAGAAATATTACCACCAGTAAAAAGAAATGTCAAAGTTAGACATAAAAATACATTGGAAGTAAAGCTACCCTAGAGGCAGCTATGGGGGTTTAAGTATTTTTATCTAAGTGCAGTTCTCCAGGGTGAAGACGCTGATGAAACGCCCCCACACAACCTCTCTGTCGACTTTCAAAGCAAAGCGTCAGTACAAAAGCCAAGACACACTCCTTCTGTCTCTTGTCATTGCACTGTCTCTGATAAGACGATCTTAAAGCAAATGGATATTTCTCCTTTAAACACAGTCCGGACCAAGCGCTGATGGTGCTAATTCAAACTAAAAACTGCTGAAAAGTGACCCCTGCTGTGCCCTTGTCACTAACTCAGGGTAACAAGTGAATGAAAATGGTTTTACCTGAGTCAGATAATCATTACTAAATGAATTTACTCTTAGACCAAGGGTATAAGTGGGATAAATATATATCTCTGAGATGAATACAGATTTCACTTATGTAATGAAAGGCATGCTGGGTATTGATTTTGGAGGTTGGGCTCAGTGTGCCTTTCAACGCCGCCCTGTTGTACATTAGAATGATGAGTTTTCCTTATGGCAGGTGTTTACATGAAACTGTCAACGATTACAGCGACAGCGAGTTTTATGTTTTGTTATTTTTCTCCGGGCCTGCAGGTCCCACTCGTCCACTGCTAGTATGCAAATCGCTCCTGCTTCATGCATGCATAATGAGCACAAATGTAAATGTTTTCTACAAGTCCATTTTTTTTCTCCAAACCATGCATTTGTTGTGCACTGTCTTCATCATCATTACAGACACACATCACCTGTATCATCAGCACCGTTTTCCCCGTCCATCATCTGCATTCTAATTATCATCATAATCACAAATAACATAATTATTACCGTTGTGACTGCGTGGATGGCACAGTCATTACCATTGTGATGCACTAATAAAGTGGCAGTGATTCATTTCTCCATGGCTATGTCTGCGTTCATTACGCCTCAATAACAGATGGACCCTGTTAGCTGCACACGTCTGACGACTGCTGAAGTGTCGGCTTCAGCACATGGAGCAGCTGGGAGGACATGGCCCGTGTTTCGGAGCTGGTCCGTGCTCTTCAATAATTCAACCCTTCCAGCTGTCTCCTATCAGGCCCAGAGCTCCTCGGCCTCCAAACTCTCATCACAGCTTTACGAAGACTCTTTAAGTAGAGCCTTGCATCAGTTTGGTTAGACCTAGAGTCTATATGAACAGCCATGCAGAGTCCAACCTTGATTATTTATTCAAGAGAAACTCTCCTCTTTAAGAATTTAAGATATTAGAATTAGTATTTAATGGTTTTCCACTCATTTCCTTGAATTTGTGTTTTTAAAAAAACAGTAAAAGAAGAATAATGATACCTTTAATTATTGACTGGCCCCCTTAAGGAAAGCGGTTTAAAGCCCTTGAATTCATTTTTTCCTCCTATAGGCTTCCTGGAGAAAAAAGAATGGATCTATGGATGTGGCATCCTGGTGAGATGAAAGTCTAATTATCTCTCAAGAAAACGAGTGGAAGGGGTTTTTAATTAGAGCCCAACCAAATCTGCGCACTGAGAATTTGTACATTGTGATGGATGGTGTGTGTATCTCCTTAGTGACTGCAGACAGAATAATAACCTGACTCTGTAAAGAGGAGAGGCCACCGAATCAGAAAGGAAGAAAGTGTTAAGCGGAGGAGGCAGAGCTCAGGCGGCTGCTGAATGGTGTGCTCCGGAGTTTAGAGGTAAAGAGGTTCATGAAGCCCAGTTGGATGATTTATGAGTCAGATAGCAGTGAAAACTCAGAGTAAGAGCTAGAAGGAGAGAGCTTTTAAAAAGAGATAAGTAAACAGGACAGAGATGTAAAGAAAAAAAGAGGAATTAGACAAAAATAGGGAGCAACAGAGCCCTGAGCCACAGCCATGATTGGTCCCGTTCTGAGCTCGCAGCCGATTGGTTAGCCTTCTCCACACTCCCCTCTCCTTGGCTCTTACCTTCCCTCTCATCTCAGCAGGGGGTCCCACAGTCGCCAAGCCCCTTAATGCTCCCCTCCACTCTTCTGCTGCGTGGCTGGCATGCAGAATGCATAATCACTATATAATCATAATCAATGCCTGTGTATGTGTGGGAGGACTACAATAGAAACTGGATTGGAAGATTTCTACTGTTTTTTTTTTGTTTTGGTTGTTTTTTGTATTTTTTATTTTATTTTTTTGCTTTAGAGAAAAAACCCAGAAGAAAACAAGAGTTCACAGTATATGAAGCTTACGTACCTTTGCAACAGCAGCCTCGCATGTAAACTCAAAGGCAAAAGCAGAGCACTCAATAATGTGATTACGTCTGTGCTAACTCCATTATTGCCCTGAAAGAGTGGATCTGAGCTGTGGGTGCATTAGGTTTGCCTCAGAATTTGAATGCTTTTGGAGAAAAAAAAAATCTCTTTTATGTATTTAAGTTGTGTCTCAGAAAAGGAGGCATTATTCTTCCTTTCAGATCTATTCATGGAGGTTCTTCCTGATGACATTGCTCTGTGCTGTCAGACCTAAAGACTCAGTGAGGCCCACATTCTGCACAAAACCAGAAACCTTCACACGTTACTGGGTGTTGATAAATTTTGTTGGATAAATGAAGTGTTCGGAAGGGGTTATTTAGTCATTTCATTGTTTTCATGCGCTTCACCTATTTCCTTTGCAAGTAAAGAGAATAAATATGCAGAAAGCAGCAAACCTGACTGAATATAATGTTTCCTGTACACATGTTGTTTGCATCCAAGAGCAGAAGGGATGCCTTGTCTCACCAGAGGTCCTGGGTTTGTCCCAGAGTCTCTTCAACAAAATCTTCACCCCGGTCCGGTGCCTGAAGCATCCAACCTGATTCCTCTCAGAGTCTCCACTGATTTTCCCTCTTACTCCATCTATAAAGCTGCTTCCCTACAGTGGAAACTCATTCCAGCTGCATGTTGCTCCTTTGATCACGATCCATATCTTCCCACCATCGGTGAGAGCCAGAACCTCACATGGATGGTGGGAGATTCTGGCTGTTGACCTTTTGATTCATCAGTTCATCAACAGACAAACTGTTGAATTAAAAGCTTCACGTTTTGGCTCAGTCGTTTTACATCACCTCAATGATACATTTACTGCTCCATCCTACCTTCACTTCACAAAAAACTCATATGCAGGATTTCTGGGGAGTCCTCCAGACCCACAAACACTAGTTACCATTTTTTGACCAAAAGAAATCCGATGACTCCCTGCAGTTTTATAATACAAAGTCTCTGTTAGTTCTCAGTGTTTGAATTACCTAGGAACAAAGAAATATGAATAACTGCAAAATCGTTGCTGTGAGTCTGCCTCATTTTTTTCACTTTAGTGATTAACCTAATAATTGGTGAAAATCCCCCTGGGCTGTGATTTTCAGTATTTAGATGTTATTGAAAATGTTCATCAATTCACAATGTTCCTCTTGACTAAATAAAAACTAAATAAATAAAATTAAATAATCTAGCTGACAAAATGAAGGTGGCTTTGTCTTAACCCGATTTCTACACTCAGTTTATAACAGAAAAGAGAAAACTCATGATGGCAGCATGTTGATGTTGCACCGTGACATTAGTTCTGATTTGTTCGTTTTTTAAACTTTTATAAGTAATTTTTGTTGAGTAGTTTCAGGTTTGGATGATTATTCCGTCTGGTTCTGGATGCTGCACAGCTGGAAGGATTTCCCTCTTAGTTTTTTACTTCCAGACAGTTGTATGTTGTGTAACCATGGCAACAATGCATTGTTTTTGCAACTGGGAGCAGCTGATTAGCATCTCAAAAGCTCAAATAGTGTCTTAACATTGATCCCAAATCCCTTCAGGAGTTGAAACAGAGGATTCCTGGATGCAGAGCAGAAACAAAGAGGAAGTTCAAACTGGACAAAAATCAGATATCATCCAATATTTAAGTCCAACATTTAAAGAGGAGCATTAAAAGGAACTTGATTGGCAACCAGAACATCCTCTCTGCTGTCATCATGTCATGACAACCGTTAGACTATAACTCATCAACAGTGTCTTCAGTAAGAGGCTTCTAGACTAGTGGAGATCCTGCCAGCCCACAGCATCACCATCCCAACAGCTCTTTGTAGATACTTGGATGATGTGAGTTATGACTATGATTATTTTCCCTGTGGGACAAATCAAGTATTTTTGTATCAAATTTGGGTTGATACAGCCATTCTTCATTTATTTTCTTTTTTTTCTATAAATAAATGAGGAAACATTTACAGAAACGTTTTTGCTGCTTTTACAGGTTTAAGCTGCAAACAGCTTCCACCTCTGGCTAATCAGAAACAACATGTTGTTCTCTAACTAAATCTAATTGTTAACTTTGAATGTGTTTATAAGACACCATATTGTTACAGCAGGAAATATCAGAGGGATTTGATATTTGATCTCCAGCTCAAAAAGAGGTTTCCCTCATTACTCCCTATTGTTCCTCATACTTTGCTGTATGTTTATTGGCAGGACTGTCTTCATATTTTTGTCTATTTACTGATCTTCTGTCGTGGGCAGTGAACTTAGCGATCAACATCAGATGAAGCTTTGCATTCATTTTATTGAATTGGTTTTGTTTGGGTGAAGTGAGACTAAAGGCTTCAATTGATGCCTGAAAATGATACAAATGATTGTGTGCTTTAAAATGGTGGCGATCTATAGAGAATATTTAAAATCCTTTTAGTGTGAACCTCAGGCTGACTCGGGAGCAGAGGTTCAGCGTCTATAGGCGGCTGTTATCTTATGGGCTCCTCGGTATTCAGAGCTCATTTCCCGGGTGAGGACACAGTGACCCGCCAGGGCTGTAAAACTCCTCTGAACTCTTGTGAAGATGGATTATTGGGATTCCGTCTGTCACGATTTCTTTTGATGAGGAGTAACCAGTCGGTCTCGGTCTCGAGTTCCATTGACTAGAAGAGAGACTCTCTCATTCTGTCTGCTGTTGTTGTCAATATAACATAACAATGGTATAGGTTACTGCGTGGGCACCCAGCACTAATGGATGATAATGCTTGCCTTTTTCTAGCCTTTATCATCCAAGATGTCCTCAGAGTGTAACCTCGAAGTAAAGACGGTTGACCCTTCAGCTGCTCAGTTCCAATCTGCTGTATTGAATCAGTATCTTGAGCACTTTGATGATGGTTTTCACCCTCTTACCCTCAGATATACTCAAACATGCCTGTGGGTAATTGGTATTTTCTGGTATTCCATATAAACCATGATCCTGATCCTGTGTTCCAGTACTTCTGTGTTCCGAGTTTTTACCATTCTGCCAAAAGTCTGGAACATTCTGCCCAACTTTGGATTTCTGGCTCGCATTTTACAAAAACATCCCTACATGCTGCACACCTTCAGGTTTTGCATTGTAGTTTCTCCCAACATAAGTTGCAAAGTTGCAGAGCATGCATATCCTTAGATAACCTTAGACTTTATAACTGAGAGGAGTTTTTTTATATTGCATTAATTGATTGCGATTGTAATCATTAGCTGTGTAAAATGCACATACCTGGCACACTGGCTGACCAATCACATGGTTCACTGCCATTCCACAATGAAATGCTGTTAACAGTGTGGTCAGGAAGTTTTTTTCTTCATCTGCCTGTGAGGACTTGGAGACGGATGTCTGTTATCTGGCCAAGACATTCCTCTCACAGGCCATTCCCCTTTTGGACAGCAGTTTGGATTAAGCCTTTGTCCAAGAAGTGTGCTCGCAAGTGGAGGATGAGATACAGTGGACTGGTGCAGGAAACGGTTCCAACACCTGCACATTTTGTGGGAACGCGGTTGGAGTGTGGAGCTTATACAGGACGACCCGACTTCTGAGCCTACAGACAATTGCATCTAATGAAGAACCATCAGAGACTCGAGCCTTGGTCATTTTTACAGCCTTTCTCTTTTAAAGATGAGTAGGCTGAGCGCTCATCCATTACAGCGTAGAAAACTCCATGACACTCCTGACCTCTGCTTCATGGGCTGTGAATTGGATCCTGATTTTCAGTTCGGTGGCCATTTTCCACTCTCCTGGATGGAACTGAAAGAGATGAACACTTTAAACTATCTGTGCTATGACCACTTACAGTATATATGCTCACACTGCCTTTCAAAAGTATTCATAGCCTTTGCATATTTTGTCACATTGCAACCTCAAACATAAATATATTTAATCTAAGATTTTATGTTATGAACCAGCACAAAGTATTGCTGAATTGTGAAGTGAAGGGACAATCATACATATTTTTTTAAGTTTAATAATAAAAGAATATTCTTAAAAGTGCAACACATTCATTATGCCACCCCTTTATTTTGATATGCCTAAATAAAATCCAGTGCAACTAGTTCACATGTGCTAATCACAGACAAAAAAAGGAACAGTCCAGGAGTATCAAGGTCTTTTTTTAAAGCACACAAATAAGCATTTTGTGTTACATAATAAAAAGAATAATAGTACTGCATGTGCTTTCAACTTTGTGTTTCTTGGCAACTAAATAGTGAAAACATGTACATGTTGTAAATAAAAATAGAATATTTATATACATGAATGAGCTGATTAAAGTATATTTCACCCAGATTCTGCTGCTCATCAGGAACTTTATCCCTTCGGCTCATTTTAACAGCAGCCGAGTGAAGACAAACACACTGACAGAAAAATTAGCTAATTAAAACTTAAAGTAATAAGCTTAATTAATGACATCATTCGCATAACAGGTCATGTTCAGCCCCATTACCATAACTGCTCATGGTTAATGTATCATGGTGATTATTTCAGTACTTATTGAAGCTCATGTGCATTTTGCCTCCACTGGGGTGTGTGAACCAGATGCACCAGTGATGGGGAAAGATGAAGTATCTTTGTCCTGTGGAGAACATATTATGTTGGTAATTATTTTAAGTGGTTAAAAGTAAGGCTTTATGATCATGTTGCATCAGAGGCCCAGAATTTGTGAGGACATCACATCTGGTTTTAAATGTTTTCAAGCTGATGGTCAGGAAACAGTTCATTAAAGCGTCATCCACTGCAGTTTATAAGTGCAGCAGTCAAGTTGAATTATGTGGGTTGGTTAATTCTAACTTAGTTTCTGTTCTTGTTGGTTTTTCCAACAGTTGAGTTTACAGGTATGACTCTAGGATTTAAAAATGTAGCCAAGCGTCTTTTGACAAGATTTATTCTCTGTTCTAGTTGCTCTGTTCGAATTTTATAATTGGGTCACAAATGTGTTCCAGCTGCAAGCCAGAAAACCAGAGGGATTCCTGCTGTTGCTTAGATACCAGGTTAACAGCTATTATTATTTCTTTTCATTTCAGATTTCATGCCTGTAACATTGTATTTGTATTTGTTTATTTTTGCATTTTATGCATTCAGATATTAAAGCAACATCTTTCCAAGTTTACCTGTTGCACAGTAAACTTCTGTCTGACAATAGTTTAGTGAGACAAAATCACAAATAAGCAGCATGTTGCTGTAACTTCTACTTTATTTAATAGAGGCACCGGCCATTTTGGATTTTAAAGTTCGGGGTGGAGAGGACATATGACTTACAGAGGCATGTGTTGATTTTTCTAACTTTCAACTTAAAAATTAAGCTAGAAAATCAATGCAATTTACCATTGTTGTTGTTGTTGGCATCAAGGTAAGCGAATATTTGATTCCCAGCTGAAAATAAATTTTTATCCAGACTCTTTACACACTACCTATTCATCCGGCCTTAAAGAAAGAGCCACAACCCTAACCCATTTTACTAGTCAGCTCTGCCTCCTAAACAGCTCCAGCATGTGGGGCATCATGTCTGTTGTATTTGGCACCACTACACTGGCATTTCATTCGTCCAGCCCTGGGGGATCCAAGATTTGGTTTATTTCAGACAACCTGTGGATGTCTAATTTGACTCCTGTCCATGGATTTTTTTTTTTTCCTTTAATTCCATGGCCTCTTTGTCACTTTCTCAAAGAATTGTGAAGTGGCTGCATATATTATCCTCCTGGGAGAAAACCACCACCATTCCTGGGGCGCAATCGGCTGCAACACCAGGACTCAAGGTTTCCTGGCAGAAAAGCTTTTCTGGTCGATTTCAATTAATGTGAATATTTTCATGCATTCAAGAAAAATAATTATCCTAATAAAGGAACAAAAACGGTTTTTTTTATTATGAAACTCAGAAAAAAGATGAAATTTTAAAGTTATTCCACAATCTCAAATAAAACGAATGTTTCATTGTAGAGGGTTTTTTTTTCCTCTACAGGATTGATTTAATCAACACACTGGAGACAGTGGAGACTTCCTCTGCGAGATAAAGGATACAAACATGTTTCCAATTTTAAATTGCTGAGCCAGTTTCAGCTAAAGATTGGTAGTATAGTTAACGAGTTGTTAGGGATTCTGTGTAGTTGAATAAGTTTTGTAATAAGATTTTACAGCTGTCCATCTGTCTGCCTGTTCTATCTGTCCATTCACCTACAGCATCTGTTCCCTCAAACATTTATAAACCAATAAAATCAGACGAGATCTGCAGTGACTTTAGATGAAGAGGATGTTAAACCTCACAAGTTGATCATAGCAGCCACGTCTTTGCTTCTAGGCCAACAGTCAGCCATTTCGCGACCTACTTCCCTGTCTCCCATAACGGGATGGTGACATTCTGTCCTGCCGCGGCGCCGCCACCCATAGCTCAGCAGGCCTCCTGACAAATTAACCCACAGCCCGAGAGTCACTCAGCCTTGTCACCGCCATGAATTTATCATGAGGAACGTCAGTCAGTTCAACAACAAACTCTGCAGAACGGCTTTTTTTTGTTTGTTTCACTTTATCCTCATTGTACGAAAGCCTTTTGTAGCAAACATCAATGCAAACGAGCAGTTTATACAATTTCTAAAAGATGACAACTTTTATTGAATATAGAGAGAAAAAAAATTACCACAACTTTTCAATGTCAGATTGATTTCTATAAAAGGATATCCTAATGATTCACAGTGTTTCTCAGGTAGAAAGCAAAAAGCTTTGTTGAATAAATACTGCTAAAATAATGCATTTGTATTTTAAATCTGACATTACCTGTTCTCAATACCCAAGATTAGAAGTTAAATCTGAGTGCAGTTTGTTGCAGGGCGTCCTATGAATGCTAAGACTTATTTTACATCAATTAATACAGGAAGATTACACTAACAGACATGTTGATGGCATTTTGAGGCATTTTTCCAAACAAATATGTAAACTGTAAACTTTAACTGACGTAAGGAAATTTAATGCAATTTGGAGCATTGCCTTAACAGTGTCCAGGGTAAAACCAGTGAGGTTTCCTCATTTCTATGGAGTTCATTCTTATCAGAATCACTAGATGACAGAAATGTATTTACCGTCATTTTATGTGTTCAAATATTACAGGAGCATCTTCACGTTTTGAGGTTGTTCATGTGTGCTACTTCTTTTATGATGTAGAATCTGTCAAAATGCTGGTAAAGAGTCCATACATTCAGATTTCACTGTTTCATGAGCGCAGAAGCCACATTGGATCCTGCAAGTAAAGGAATTCAAAGGTTTTCTTGTGACATTTCTGTCTGTGAAGTGAAAAGATTTGATTTTTGAGTTGAATAGAATAAGACAGACACATGGCACACTTAAGTTGCATAAACCAAGATTTGAGATTTACACTTGAGATTTACATTTGAGATTTTTAACATATTTGATAAGTCCAACTTCAGAGGAGTAGAAAAATGAATTTGCTTGAGCCTTTCTCAGACTCTGCTTTTACTCTGTAAGTATTCATATTCATACTCTATATTAATAAGTTGAAGTTAGTTAGACTCACTGTCGCAGGTTTGCTGTAACCTCCCCACACAGTTTGTTGTGGATACTGATGCTGGATGGTGACTGATATCCACATGGACAAGGCAAACATGTTAATCCTGAAAAGCTGAAGTCACACAAGCCTCATCAGTTCAGGGTCGATCTACAAAACTCCCAGCAGCATTAAACTGTCGTAGAGTGATTGACATTCGTTCACCTGGCAACGTTTCCTTTGTTTTGTGCCACCTTCAAGCCAATCAATTCCTCTCTTCCTCTGTGGTTTCATCAGCTCACTGTGGAACATTCAAGAAACACTTGATTTTGTTGTTGTCTAATAGAACTTCACAGGCAAAATTACAATGGCCAAACTGTTTACTTTAAAAGTGAACTTTGTAAAAGTTGGGAAAAATTTGTATTGTTTTTTTACATTAGAGTTGCAGAACAGAAAGATAGTCATGGTGCATTTTAGTTTGTTTTTGGTTTCAGCAGGTTTTTTTTCTTTGTTTTTGGAAGAACAGTGTCTGACTTGATGTTTTCTGTACAGGTCATAAAACTATGTATAGATAAAATGGGCAAGACATGAAACTGTATTTTTTTATCTACTCCACAATTAATAAAATACAAATTAGAATTATCCAAAAAAATTGATGCATTAGAATCAAAGCAATCAGCTGGTCTTCATTTAAAGACTAAATGTTTTGCTAGTTCCCATAATAAAATGATTCCTGCAATGCAACTAATGTAACTTTAATCAGTTGGTATTGAGTCTTGATATGAAAGGATCCCATTTACATACATGCAGTTTATAATAAAAGCTCTTCACCTATCCTACGATTTATAATGTAAAATAATAATACATATAAGTAATTGCATCATAGGTTTTCATTTTTGCTAAAAGTTATTTCTACTGGTGATTATTATCCATATGTCAACTCCTTTGGATCTCTTCTGCTTCCCACATGCAAAACAAACTGCACAGCAACGCAAACATACAAAAGAACTGAACCTATTATTCATGAGAGACTTGGCAATATTTCCATACATTGTGCAAATTTGTATCTTTTTTTCATTTTCCTATATTTCATCTTAAAATAAAAAAGGATTCTTTAGTAAAAACTGCAAGCCTGTTGCTGCATTTGTTTTCACTTAACTCTTGTTCATTTTATGTTAAACTAACTGCATGATCTGCTTTCCTGTGGATTATAATGCAGTCACAGTTACCTTTATTTATTTATGTATATATGCATTCTTTTGTCCTATTTAAGGATAAGTCAACATGCATCATGTTTTTCATCCCAGAATGAACTATAAGTGACAAACTAATTATAACAATGCTGCACGCTCCACAGGAGGGGGACATTAATCCTCTAAATCCAGATTATAATGTTTCTCACAGAGATGATGGCAACGTTTTAGTTGGACTCTACTGTATTTGTCACTTAGACATCATCATCACACAATGAAAATAGCTCCCTGAGCTGGAAAGCGATCATGACTTAATTGTAATGGATACAGTTCTGTCAAAATCCCTTTGCTGTTAACAAATTCTGATTCAGGCAACATGCTCCTGTCACGTCCTTATCACAGGGTCTGTGTGCCAAAGTGAGCTCAGTGTTACAATAATTAATAAAAACAGAAGGAGAACAGGACTTTTTTTTTCCACATGGCTCATCTCTCTGATTTAACAGCCCTTATATCTTTGAGGACCCTGCTAGCTCAACTTTCTGCTCCCCCACATGTACATATCGATCCAAAAGAAACGCTTGAGAAATTGATCAGTCTATTCAAACGCTGGTTCAGGTCAGAAATATAAACAAGTTTGATTTTCTGCCTCATGTAAGAATATTAGGCTTCTTGCTGCAGGATCACATGCAACACTGTTTACAGAACAGAAGACATCCTTCAGGATTTTCACTTTTACTTTAGATGAGTCTGAAATACCACTATTAGAGGAATAAGAAGATGTGTCAAATACAGATAATGAATCCACAATTCACCTTACAAATGTTTGGACATTTGTTACTGACATGACTGTACATAGTTAATATTCACAGTGTCTCCAGTCGACAAACTATCTTGTTATCCCTGAAGGCAGGAATTATGTCTCCTATCAAAGACTCGATCGTAGGCAACCTAAAAGACAGCCCTTTTTCAACCTCTTTTCAAGAGGAGGAATGAGAGGGAGATGACCGTCCAATCGCTGCAGCCCACGAGATTGAACAAAGTATCATTGCCATGGGAGACCAATTTCAGCTCAATTATATCCACTCCCTGCTGCTTTCGCCCTCTGTAGAGCTCAGCCTGGCTGCTGGGAAAGTTCTTCTCATCTTGGAAAGATGTTGAGATAATTATGTTTTCTTAATGGTAAACTTAAGTTCCCATTGCTCGGATATTTTTAATGGGGATGTTGGTTCATCAGCTGCTCTAAAGAGTCTCCAAGGATGGCCACTATTTTTATTCCCCAAGCATGTCTGCAGTCCCAGATGTTTACTTGAGACATTCATATTGACAGTTTGGCTCAGGATTTGCAAATAGAAATCAATAACATGTCTATCAAGTATTGATGTGAGTTCTTGACCCTCAGGAAAACATGTTACCTCTCCTACTTCAAGGAAAAATCTCTAGGAAGACGTGTAGTTGAGGGAGTTATTGGTTATAGCTGGAAGTCAGAGGCTGGCGCAGAATTTTCAACAACTCAGTTTCAATTCAAGCATAAAAACATGATTCTGGTGATTGTGTTGATGTCAAATTTGAAAAAAAGACTAAGGTGTAATAAGAAACTATTTAATGTACAGCCAGTGCAGCTCCAGAGCTACTCCCTGTGCAAACTAATCCTCATTTGATCCCCCTTCTTAATGAGATGTCCTACTTGAACCCCACCGCAGGCAGCAAACAAACATAAAGAGAAAGACCTGACAAAGTAGCTTTTACATACTGAGGACCTGGATGACATCTGTAAACATGTAGTGTGAATTCTCTGCACATAATGCAGCGCAAAGCACTCAGCAGCTATTTTCACGACAAAAACAACAAGTCGGTTTCGCCTGGAAAACCTGCCAACAGTTTTGTAGTTCCAAGGTCTCACTTGTGAAAGATGTTAGTTTTTTGTTTTCTTTAGAAGTCAGCAGAACCAGTTTGGGTTTTGGACTCACAGCTTAGCTGCAGTGCCTTGCAAAAGCAGTCATGCCTTCTCACATTTTACTTCATTGCAACCACAACCTTCTGTGTGTTTTCCTGGTATTTAATATGAAAGACCAACACAAAATGTATTTCTGTGAAGTGGAAGACAAACCACATTGTTTCTAATATTTTTTACAAATGCAAACATGTAAGGTAAGTTGTGTGTTTGAATTCAATCAATATGGGATAAAAACATTTTAGATCTATCTTTTACTGCAGTTAAAACTCCAAGTCTTTCTCTATCTGCTTTGGACTTTTCCTGATTCCTCTGTCCAAACTGCTCAAACTCAGAGAGTTTGAATCTCTGGACTTAAATATTCAAGGTTTGCTGTGGATCTTCACTTGCTCTCTACTAAGATGATTCCTGCTGTGCATATTCATGTATATTAAGTATTTTTTGTGTGTTTGAACTAATGCGCCGTTATAAGCATTTCACAGGGTGTCTCAATTATTTGCTGTCAGATATTCACACTCAGCTGTGATCCCTAATCCCAGCTAAAACCAGGGGGTCCTCTGTGAACCCAGGCTCCTGAAAATGTGATACAAGAACTGTTAGAGGTACATCGGCCGCCTCTAGTGCTTCTCAAAGGAAATTCAGGTATTTGTTTGATAAGTAAAAACTTTCTTCCCCGTGGATGTTTTGTTGACTTTCAATATTTTCGTTCCAAATGCAAGGCCACTGTGAGGCCTGAAACATTTCCTCCCCTCATTCAGACATCTCACTTTTCCTTATTTATTTAGTTATCTATTTTAGCAGTGGGACTCAATTAAAAATTTTAATCAAGTTAATTACAAGGTCTGTAATTAATTAATTAATTAATTAATTAATTAATTAGTTAATTAATTAATTAATTAATTAATTAATTAATTGTGAATAATCCTATTTTTATTCAAAAAGAAAATATTAAGAAAAAAACAGATTTTCTATTCAAAAACTATTTTTGAAGTGAAATTACTGAGTAAATATGAACTCGACAACAAAGATGTTTATTGTTTTAATCATTGTTTTAGGTTATTCAACCATCATTTTGATACACAGTGGTATTATACCTAAATTGTATTCAATAAATTAGAATATGCAGTTGATTGTGTGCATCAGATGTACCAGAAATGCAATAAGAGGTTTCTGCTCTTGACATTTTTATCCAATAAAAGAAAACAAAAAAACAATTAAATATTACAATTTTTGAATGTGTTAAAATCTGTTAAATCAATCAAAATTAATGTATTAATGTCCTGGCCCTCATGTACTTATTTATTGTATTGTGAGTGGTTTATTTGTAGAAACTGCTTTAGGATTCCCATAAGGAAATCTGTGCTGTACAATTAAAACATAAATAAATTCTCTCTTTAAATATATTGTAATACAAAACTTGTCTCTTCCACTATTTGTGTTTTATCTGTTAACTTATAGAAAAATATTTTCTGATTTCAATCATAACTTCAAAAATCGAAGGCAGCATGCAGTTTAATGTATATATTTGTTTTGCTTTTATTTGCTCTCTAAAAGCTCCGAGTCCTTCACAAACAGCTTAATTTATTTTGAGATTCATTTTGACACACATGGAAGTAAATTAATTAAATTGGGACAAAGTTGGTGGTACAGGAGACCGAATACAAAACCATGCCTCACTTTTCAGTCTATTTGTATTAAATGCCATGTATTGATTTTCTTTCATTTTACAATTATGCATTAATTTGTGTTCATTCATTTGATATTTCATGCAAACTCTTCTGTGTCTATTGTGACCTACAACAAAACCCAAACGTCATATGGAGAAAGATGCAGCTCCTCTCTATGCCAACATAAATGATGCACTAGCCATGAGAAATTTGTGTCACATTTAGCTCAATTAATCTCAGATCAAGCAAAGGATTCCAGTAACCACATGCTGCTGCAACATCAACATGAGATTATTTAATTTTCTGACATTATACTCTGTAACGTCTCCTCAGTAGCTGTGCAGAGTTGAAGTGATGGTCTGGTTCTTACTGCTTTATCAAACCCAATGCTACAGACAGACTGATGTGGTAGCAGAAGTTTAACCCGACCAAAGGCCCCATTTTGATGAATTCTTAGACCTTAGTTACCCTCCTCCATGAATGGAGCTGTTATTTCTGTCAAGGTGAGCTTATGCATGTCTGTGGTGATGTGCTGCTCACAGGGTGGAGGAAGGAAATTAATCTTGAATGACTGTGTCTGTAATTGAATCGCAGCGCTCATTCACACTGCTATTGTTCACCAATAATGATATATAATTGTCAAAGAGGAACTACGTCACTAATGAGCGGAGGGGGGGGAGAGACGGGAGATGTGATAATGATGAATCTCGACGCGAGCCAGGAAACGGAGAGTCTCTGTTTCCCTCTGGTTCACAAACGGTGCCAGAGCTGAACTGTAATGGCCTCCTGTTCGCCTGTCAGGGGCTGCGAAATGGAGGGCGGGGGGAGAGGGGGGGCTGGGGGGCGAATGAGTGGAATTAGATTGAATTTCCCATCTCTTTCATTGTTATTTTTGGTCAAATAACACATTGCTCTTCCACTCACAAGCAGGAGCAGAGAGCAGTTGGTTTGTAATCAATCCTTTCGGAAGGGGGCAAAGGAGGGGGGGGGGGACTCGTTTTGTGCCTGCTGCTGTGCACAAAATGGAATAAATGTGACATTAGGGGCGCGGGTATCATTACCTTGATGAATTACGGAAGGTATAACGATTATGGAAATTGTCATCGACTGATCATTCATCTCAATTTATTGCAGCTCAGTGCCACGGTGGCCCAGCAGCCTGAAATGTTATCATGTCAATAGTTCTAAGGGCTGTTATCAATGCTTGCTCTGCTCTCAATGGCCGAGCACTGTAGGCCTGTTGTACGCCATCCATCGCAATCCAGAGCTTAACAGCTGAGCCCCCTGATAATTTGTGAGGTGAAAAGGGAAGCTAATTGAAAAATTGACTGGTCACATTCCTGGAGTGGTCATGGACTCGGAAGAAGATGTGGGGCTTAATGAAGGCCTGATTTTAACTTAGAAAGGAGTTTCGTTTTACAATCCCTCTTTCACTCTCGCCGCACCGAGAACTGGGTTTAAGCGGCTCTAATTTCTCACAGAGGAAATGTAATTGTGTCTAAAACTAATTTGTGAAGTCATAAAACTATCAGCATAAAAGAGCCGAGCTTTTTCATGACAAAACTGGGATTTCAGATTAATCTTCCTGCTGTTTTACAGCTAACAGTATGGAACGATGTGCAGAAAAATAAAAAAATCACAACTTCTGTATCAAACTACAAATTGTGCACACAACATTAACACAGCAGCTATTTTTGATCATGTCTTTATGGAGAAAGTGGTTGTAAGCATCTTGCCATAAAGCCCTGATTGGAGTCCCAAAGAGATCTGTAGGAAGATATTGCTCTGTGCTCAGCGTCGACAATGAGGGGCCACCTCAGGGAGGTTGTTAGTGCTCTGCATGTTTGCATCTATTATCATAACACACCTACAGTAAAGGCAGAACGGCGCTTAAAGTCTTTTACTCACACGACACATCCCAACCCGCTTATTGAGAATATGTATGAATATGATTAAACCCCTGACATTCATAATTTGCAGTGCAGCGGTGAAATTGGTAAGCCTCTGAGACAATAAATCCTAGTTATGTCAAATGCGCTCATTAGACTTCAATTTATGAAAATTGTGCAGGATATGAAGATTTGCAAAGGTCCAGACTCAATGAAAGCCTGTGATGGAGGCCCTCTGGAGACTTTTCTAATCGCTGCAGCAGGAATATCGCTGCGTAATGGAAGACATATCTCTTCATTAGCCCTGTGTTGGAGTACAGTAACATGCACTCCAGCTTTGATATACACACTCCTGTTTTCTTTCCATGGCACTTTTAGCACACAAAGGTTGCCTGTATTTTAAGCAGGTTGTCTCAGGAAAAAAAAACCCAAATGTTATGGCTTATTGCTTAAAAGAAACAACCAGTTTCTGAAACCATAATGGTATACTTAGCCACCATTAGAGCCGAATCAGTCTCACTTGGGCAGCAAATGGGAGGTGGTGCTGCAGTTCCTGTTTAGGTAAAGCAGGATTTTATTACCAGCTCACGTGTGTTCAATCCTCTGCTGAGACACAAACAACTCCAAGGCTTTGGAGGGTTGTTAAACATGTATGGTGCAGCTCAGACATCTGCATCACATTATTAACCAATTACTAGGAAATGGAGAAGCTGTTTGATCTCACCTATTTAAAATGGTACGGCTGATTGCCTTTTGGTGTGTTTTGTTCTTGTTTAAGCAACACAATCGGTTTACAACATAAAAAGGAAATTTCACCTTAAAGTGTGAGATGACCTACTTATTTTAATCATTTGGCAACATTTTGAGATATTTCATCTTTGTAGATGATTTTTTTTTGTGTGCTTCATCCTTTTATTTATGCAGTTTTTGAGTTAAAATGGCACATTTTTTACCCCAAATTTGACATTTTTAAGTGTGTTTACTTATTTGTTGACATTCTGGTTTTTAATGGTTGCTAATATGTTGACTGAAACCACACCACTGAATTTGGTCCTATCCATACATTTTTATGTTTTTTTGTTATGTACCAAAGCATTTCTAAACTCAGCGCCATTGGACAAACTAAATGCTTATCACAGGCTGAAACGGCACAAATTAGATTATTTTTCATTTACAGAAGAACAGCCTGTTTCTTTGTTGATGATGAATGACCTTTCCGAATCCCTGATGTAGAACTGTGCCACTCATGGAAGCAACATGTTGGAGTAGATCTGTTACTTTAGTTCTGATGTGTTTTTTGTTTTTGACTTTTCTGTTCTGAATGTTTTTGGCTGAATAATTGGACAATTACTCCCTCTGGTTCTAGATTTCTGCTTTTATTTTATTTTTTTTACACTGCCATGGTAAAAACACATTGTTTTTACAACCTAGAACAGCTTATTAACATATGAAAAGCTCAAAAATGCATGATCCTCAACTCAAATCCTACTGGAATGGAAAAGGCTCCATAGATGAAGAGCAGAGACGGAGAAGGAGGAAATTCAAACCATCTCCAGCACGTTTCTGCCTGGCTTTCTAATCATACAGCCAGACAAAGATGTAAAAATGAGTGGACAAAGCAAATGAGGTGGATTAGCAGTTCTTCTTAGCCGTTAGCATGTCATGCTAACGGCTTGACATGTGGTTTCAGTCAGAAGCCTTCTTAGATACATGGATATGAGTTATGGTAACATTTAATTTTCCATTTGGATAATAAGGAATTATTGAACTGAATGTGTTTGAT
>CAEGAF010151769.1:0-70256 GCA_903067075.1 Micropoecilia bifurca
TTGCTGTGGCTCTTTATCACACCTGATGTAGTTTCTGAACGTTCAATAAACGACAAACTTGGACTAATTACCTCGTTCATTGTGAGTATACGTCACAACAAACATCAAATAGGAGAATTATATTTCATTAAGTTTAAACAAATTCTACCGCGATAATTATGTAAAATTAAATTAATTATATCCTGACTTCAGAAGATTTTCCTTTACCTTTTCTGGGGTCTTTGGTTCCTCCTATAGTAGTTTCTTATATTGAGGTCATCAAACCAAATTTCAGATCCACCATGACTGACTGACTCCTGCTGGCGTCAGGTTTGCAACCAGCTACTTACTGAGAAACCAGTAACCTGCTCCTAGTGTCAGAATCTCACTGAGGAAGAAACTGCATGAAGTTTTCTGTTTATTATTTCTGCTGATGTATATTCGCATATAAAATAAGTCATTAGAATTTAATTTGCAATTTTTATGTCTTTGTGTCATGAGGTAGAACTCAGGCGGCTGGTGAGAGAAAAAGTAGATCTTGCTCTCTAAAAGTTTGAAAACCCCTGATCTGGGTGGTTGCCCAGGGCGACATCAGAAAGGGGCGTGTCTGATGTTTTATGTTAAAGTAATATCTTCTTCCTCTCTGAGCGAGATTTCAGCCAGCCATGTTGGTATCTGACTCATTTCACTGAGAATAATGACGCCATCGTACCAAGCTTCAGTCAGTCCTCAAAAGGACTTTTGCTTTTGTTTTGGGGATGTCACGCTTATTTTCACACCAGAATACGTCCATGCTCTTTGGGACAGAGAAGTCACCTTATTCCTAATGATGGCTGGACATTTCCATGGCGATTTTACTTTACCAAAAGATGAAACAGACTTCTAGAGGTCCCAAATTTGATCTCAACCTCTAAAAGATTTTTGGCATTTAGCAAATATAAATGATTTGGTAATCCAAACTGATCTAATAGAGGAAAGGTTTAGTAAAAGACGGCTACATAAAGTTTGATTTATTCCAAATAATGTGATTTTTGACTCTCTTCTGCGGTTCTCTGTCTCTCTTCAGCCAACAAGCCTGAGAACACCCAGAGCATGAAGTCCCAGTCAGACCTCTCCTCACTACAGAGGGAGGAAGAGGAAGAGCGGCAGGACGAAGGGGAAGAGGCACTCGAGGAAGGGCAGGAAATGGAAGCGGAGGAGCAGGAAGTGGAAGCAGATGAGTATGAGGTGCACAACGAGGACACACCGGAGGACGAGGAGGTGAAGGTGGAGTGGCCAGCAGGAGTAGCGCAGGCGTCGGACAAAGACCTGGCCAAGCTCTCCATCGCTGAAGGCGTAAGAGTTCATTTTGTCACCTGCTACGTCTGATAAATGTGACTTAATGTTGAGATAAAGATTCCAGTCGCAACGATCGACAAACTCTAAACGCCCTCATAACATTTTTCCTCTCTGTTATCCTCCAATCAGTCAGTCTCTGCATCTCTTTCTTCCCCTTCCTGTTCTCTGGTTAACTGAAAACCCCAAACCGTCTTCCGTCCTGACCTGGCCTTTTGTTTCCCCTCACGCTCACATGAATGTTTTCCCTGGTTCCTCTGTGAGCTCATCCCCCCCGGCCTCCGCCCTCGTTGGTCGCTGTAAATCGACACACGGCGTCCAGGCGACTGGGAGTGGTTTTCCTCTGAGGCAAAGTCAGAGCTGTTCCAGCTTGATGGATTCAAGATCACAGCTGTTGTGTAATTCAGATCAGGCTTGAGAAGACGCTTCTTATCAGTGCACAAACACAACAGCTTACCGAGTCAGTGCACTTGAAATAAGAAAAAACTAACTTACAAGTAACTTTTCAATGAGAAATATTAGCTTGTTTTAAGTCAATTATTCTTTCATATTGATGGAAAAAGCACTAGTTCCATTGGCAGGTTATTTCACTCATAATACATTTTTCCCATGTTATAAAAATGAAAACATGATAGCATTAGCCTATCCTTTGCTAATGCTATCCTAGCATTGACCTAGCATTAGCCTATACTAGTTACTGCTACCATTGGCACACAATAGGCCAGTATTAGCATAAGATAGCCTAGCTAATGCATTGCCTTAAAAGGTAATGGTAGCTATCCATGCTAATGACCTGTAGAAGTAGGCAATTCAGGCAGCAACCAGCCTAGTCATGCTAGTCACTAGCCTCTCAAAGCTAACACTTTGTAGCAGTCTTTATCTTATTTGCCAGTGCTGGTTGCTAAGTTATTGGTGTTACCTGTCATTAATCAGATCAGTATCTCGTTTTAGAACGACTAAAGGTTCCTGTGACCAGGAGCTACCACTGGGTTAGCGACAGTCATCATTTTGGTGCTAAAACCGCGTCGTGCCCATTTGACTCAGGGAAGTCCAAGGTCAACTGAGTCACTGTAACGTATTTCCAGATCACCATAAAGTGACGGTGGGGTTGGCTCTGTAAACATCCTGAGACTTTCTCTAGTGAGTCATTTTGGACTCTGGTAAATACCAGACCTCCTACTACTACTTAGTGAAACCTTGTGATGGCTCTTTAAGAAAAAGGAAGCATTTTATTCATATATTGATTTATTACTTTTAACATTTAGTTGGCTTTATGTCTTCTCAACACCACACCTTGATGAAATGATAATAAAATAAGAAACTCTCATGAAGGAAGTGATCCAATCAGACTCCAAAGTATCTGGTCATTAAGACAGATGGATTTATGGTCTGGTTGATAAGCTGAACCTGTAAAGGTTTTGCTCTTGTCATTGGGTTGTGTCCGTTTGGGTCCAAGTCGCCATGTGGATCAGAACAAAGGTCATATATTACACCCTGATAAAGCGTCTGCTGACTGGCTGCCGATTACTGTGATATTTACCCTCCGGCTGACACACTGACCTCACAGATTAACTGATGCACTCACAATTGCGGCAAATGGAGGCAGAAGTCTCGACGGTTTTGGCGGTTTGTTTCCAGTGGATTGTTTGTCCTGCTTAAGAGCTAATTGGTGTGACAGCCAGGGGTCAACGCCCTGCTTGTGATCTTTGCTATCTGACCTCTTTTCTGCTTTTTGTGTTGCATGTACGTCTCCTTCAGACCTCCTCCCCGGACGGCCTGGTGTCCATCCTGAAGAGGAGGCGAGCCTCGCTGGACGGACTTCCTCCCCCGAACGCCCCCTCCACCGCCGACAAACAGTCATCCAAACGCAAAGTTCGCTTCAGCGAACCAGAGGATGGCGTGGACCATGGTGCGGCGCAACAAACCGGAAATGAAGATCTCCACTCTTCCTTTGGTCTCTAACCTTTGTGTTTTCCTTGTAGATGACGACGGAGGAGATTCCTGTCTCATCCTGCTGCTGCTGTGTCTGGTCACCGTGGTGATCAGCATAGGCGGAACTGCGATCTACTGCACTCTGGTGGACACTTACTCCAACATCTGCACCGACTTCGCTCAGAACGTTGACTTCTACGTCACAAACGTGCGGGGTTTCCTGGAAGGACTCAGACAGTGGCTCCCCCTGCAAACTTAGGGCCAACCGGGATTCAAGGCTCTCTGGCCGTAATCGAAAAGACTTCTTGTTGCCGGCAGCGACTGGAAAAATTAACGGGACCTCCGGAAACAACGACAATCTCCGCAGCTGCTGTTTTGCAGAGTCTGAATCTCACTGCTTACTGGACATGTATGTACACAGTGCCTTGCAAAGGTATTCACAACTGTGAACATTTCCAGGTTTTTATTGTGTTATAGCTGCTAGCTTCAGAGACATTTAGTGGGATTTTATGTGACACACTTCAACACAGTCAATAATTGTAAGGTGGAAGAAAAATGAAACATTATTATCATTTATAATAGTATGTTTGTCTAGTTTGTAGTGCAAATATCAGCAAGATATAATTATAATAATTCCTTAATATTGATTACAAACTAGTTCCAATGGCAGATTATTTCATTTAATCTTATTTCAATATTAAGGAACTATTGACTGAAAAGTTAGAAGCTTTTTTGTCTCATTTTAAGTGTTCTAAGCATTTGCACTAGAAACTTTAAAAAATACTTGGTAATATTTTGTCTTTTTGTTGTGTTCAAGTAATTTAGACATTTAGTGTTTAGTAATTTGGCAAGAAATTTTGCGATATTTATGCGCACGTATGACGGTACCTGTGACTTTTTGTCACTCTCCACTCTCCACTCTCCCAGACTCTAACTTGGCATCAAGTAAGTCTGAGGCAACAGAGGAGTAGCAGTGAGAAACACTGCCACCTGCAGGTGGGAGTTAGCATCGCTTAAATCAGATTTTTTTTGACAATTTTTGCAGAAAATTTGCCATAAACTCACAATTATGAGTTAGCACAAAGAAGTGTAGGAGAATCTGTTGATTTTGCATAAGATCATAAAACTGCTTTGATTTAATTGATAAAATAATCTTGAACAAATGCTATCTTGAAGCTTCTGTTCTTCCGTTCCTCTGGAAGAACAGCGGGCCGGATTTGGCCCCTTAGCCTTGAGTTTGACACCTGTGGTTTATGTCATTTTCCTGCTGGAAGGTGAACTTCCACTGCAGTCTGCAGAATCCAAATGCACGCCGCACTTTTCAGATTTCTTTTTTTTGTTAAAAAAAAAGCAAACAAAAAAAATTTGTAAAGCATTTTTCTTCCACTTAGCAATGACATACAGATTTGTAGGTTCGTCACGTACATAACTAACAAAATGCGCTGAGATTTGTGGTTGTTTTGGAACAAAATGCTGGAAAGGTTTCACGGTCATCTTTTGCGAGGCACTGAAACCGAATTGGTGCGCCATCTGTTGAAACCGACCACTTCACCTCAGAAGAGAAACATTTTAATGCACCGGTGTTGTAAATATTCTGTAACCAGGTTACGGACAGCCTCGGCTCTATGTAGATGACAGCAGAAGTCATAGACGTGTCTTGCCTCTTCATCACATACTTGCAGTAACTGTGTGACCTTAGCTTTAAATGTTTTCTCAGATAAGCTGCCTTGATGATTCCTCAGTCATTTTTAAAGGTTTAGTATTTCTCACACCAGAATTACTTGTTTTTGTGTAATTTTTAACTTTGGCCTACCTCTCTCTGGATCATTTCCATCTTTTCTAAATGAAAAAAGAAAGGAAAGCTGCAGCTTCTGTTCTTTTGGAACAACTCTGACAGCGGCTACTGTTTTCTAAATAACTTCCCTTAACAAAGGTGCTTAGTTCTGAATTTACTTCTAAAATCACAATATGCCCATTTAATTTTGCTATAGGTATAAAAAATACAGTACAAAATAATTCACCCCTTCAAATTTTTCCACATTTTGTCTTTTCCCCTCCCATTCTTAGGAAAATTTCTAAATTCAGCCAACTTGGAAAGAGTAATATTGGTTTTCACTTTGTCATCCTAATGTATGAAGTTTTTACCTTGTAATCAACTCTGATGCTGAAGAAAAAAAACATTCCCCCAGCCTGATGCTGGGGGAATGTGGAGCCACTCCCACAGTGGATTTTTTCAAAACCCTTGTGTCTTTATCTTTTAACTTCATAAAAATGCACTGCTAAGTGTTAGTCGTAGAGAATTCCAACAACACTGAGGTTTGTGTTTGCAAAGACGTTGCCTTCTTTACTGCTGGTTTGCACCAATCAGATGTGAAGACGTACTCTGTGTTATTATTTAATGTTTTCATATTCATCATGCAGCTAGGTCTGTAGAGTAGTGATCACATGTGATTTTCTCCTTTTCAGTGTCCACACAGGTAATTAATAATATTAAATGAAGATGGGACGGTAGCGCACTGCATTTCTTAGCTTGTATTGTAGCAGATAATTAAATATTTCAACAAAGTTGTCCACATTTTCAAACAAGAGCTTAACTTGGCACAGATGCTCCAGAGGGGTTAGCCACTGAAAAATTCTAGATGGCAGCCATTTTTAAGATGGTTGTCAAGAAAAATGTATTTTTACACTATAAATTTGCCAATATTTGTTAGAAATGATTACTTCTGGTGTCAAATCATTCATCATTGGACCAACTTGATTTTTCAAGATGGCCTCCATGGTTACCATGGAAAAATAATGTTTGCACCAAAATCACGAATTGGATGGATGCGTTTGCTGCAAAAAAAAAAAAGCTACATATTTTGAACAATAGAAACCACAAATCATATAAATTGTCTTGATTTTGTGTCTCCTTTTTCCTGTGGACATTTTTCAAAATGGCCACCATGGTTATAATGGAGACTATATGTTTGTACTAAAATTGGCAGTTATTGCAAATGGTGGGCACAGCTAGCAAAAATATTCCACTAATTCACTAAGAAATAATCTTAGCAGAGCTAAAGCTAAACACACACAAAAAATTAGAGGAAGCTAAAGCTAACCATCAGTCTGCGAGTCATTAACTGGAAGGAGATGAAGATGTGACACCAACAACCAAGTCTTCAGTTACCCTTTTTTAGCATCTGATTTTGCTACTTATTGCTACATTTATGTTGTATGGATATGATTACCATATCCAGAAACATTCTGTGACATAAAGTTTATCTAAGTCCTGATATTTAATAGCATTTTATAGCAATATCTAAATTAAAATAGTCAAAAATGGCAGACATCTTGATAATGACCGTCATCCTGAAATTCACGTGACTAACGGGAAATGTGAGAAACAGACCACCTGAGGGGTCAGCCTGTGCCTTTTTAATCTTTATTCCACACTTTAAAGATTTTTACAGCAATGTGCTACTTTACTGTGGACATGTATTTTATTAAAATTAATTCAACTTTGACTTCCGCGCATACAAAAAAGATTTATGTAAAGTAAGATATTTGATTTTTGTGTCATCCTTGTATATTTTTGTCTGATATAGTAGGCTATGGACACTGGGTTTTCATCTCGTTTCTTTTTTTAAGAGTTTTTATCAAATTTGTCCTGGCTTAACACAACACATCACTTCAAATGTAAAGCATTAAATCAAATATGTGTTTAGTAGGTCTTGTGTGTGTTTATCACCTAAGTGCATATTCTCCACAATTTCCAACAAATGAATTATTTGGTGTAATTCAAAGAGTTGTCCACACGAGGGCACTGTACTCCATAGATTCTACGGAATGCATTCAAGGCAGCAAATGAAGTTGTTTATTGTTGGGTCAGATTTACTGTAAGTCCTAAAATGTTTCCCCCTCTAATCAAGGTCAAACGCCTAGAACAAGCAGGTAGGAAACATAACTACCCAAAAGTCCATCAAGAGTGCAAAATTAGAACGTTAAACATATTGTTTGATCACTGCAGAATATTTATGTTAAATTTAAGCCCTTATTGTAGGGTATTTTATTCTTTATTCTGTTTTTATTTAATTTATATTGTTATCTTTGTGTGACCCTACTTGACTTGATTGCTGGTCACGTTGACGCGGTTGCATCAAATTCCCCAACAATAAAGGAGTTTCTATTTTTATAACACATAGAAGTTAAGAGAAAGAGGCACATTGGAAAACAAAATAAATACTTTAGAATATCTAAATAAAAGAGAGATAATTTAAGTTTTCCATGTAAGTGATTAATATATAGTGGTTGTTTCTTTCCACTTTGCCCTGTATGTCAAATTCAACACTGTAATGCAATTAGAAAGTTTAAATGTCTTTTTCTTTTAATGTATCCTTTCTGGCGGTGTGGGACTCATTGTTTTCTGAGTGGCAAGGTGAGGAACAACATATTTACTTTCGCAAGATTCTTTGGGTTTATTTCAAATGCAATTGACACAGTGACTAAAGACAAAGGAGAAAAGAAAGGGAGAAACTTTTAAAAGGAAAGGAGAGAAAGAAGCATAGAAAAAACACAAGTGAACACCTTTGAAGTCTCTAAACCTGGAGAAAGAGAGAAAAGAAAACCGAGAAGCCGCAACATAAAAAAAGTCCACAAAACTATAATGTTTTATCTTGATTTTTCTTGAAATCTGTCAAAAGTTGCTTGTCTGCCGTTTTGTTCACTTATCCCAGCTCCATTATGTGCCTCTGATGTCATTGCTCCAATTACACACATTCAACTTTTTCTGCTTCACAGAAATACTATGTGTATATTTGATACACATAGTATTCTTATAATAACTGATACACATAGTATTCTTATAACTGATGGTAATACAGTTATCTAATTCAACTGTAAATATATATATATGGCAGGAAAATACATATCACTGCCCTTTTTACTTTCCATTTAACTCTTGATTTTAAATACTTTCACCAACTCAGAATTCTACGTTTTACCAAACAGGCGTTCGTTACTACAAGACTTACCTGTCCTCATCCATCCATGAGTCGGGTTCTGCTGAAGGTTCCTTCCTGTCATAAACACTTTGTTTCTCTCCACCATCACAATCTGCTTGCCAAACACAAACCAGCACATCTGTGGGAACATCCTGACTCTTTGCTGGGCTTCTGGGTTTTAGGCGGAAGAATCTGGAGATGTTTTGGACAACTTTTATTTGGACAACACAGCAGAACATGTTCCACAATCCATGCAGGAGCTTCTGCTGGCAGTTAGATCCCATCATCAGAGGAGGATGTCTGGCCACGAGCAGGCGGCCATGATGGGAGCCAAAGTCAGGAAGAGGTGAAGCTATTACTAAGGAATTACTGTCTGGCTAAAACACTTAGGGCATGAGAGGCAGTGTTTCCACTGGAACGTAGCACTGGTTGGCAGAATGCCCTGGCAAAAGGTCAAACATGCACAGAGAAATGCTTTCTGTCTTTTTGATACTGAATATTTTGGTGGTTCTATTTAAAATATATCTTTGAATGAGCAAGTGTGTTAAATATTTCTAAACGTCACTTTAATCTGTTTTTAAATTTCTACCAGCTTGATTTGGAGAGGTTTTTTTTTTATCATGAATGGGTGAATGTGAGAATAAATATCTACATTTGACGCATATACTTAGTATTTTCCTTGTTTCTTTTATATGAAAATCCTCTTCTACACCATTTAGCTGACCAAATAATAATAATAACACCAGAAGAATCTGTAAAAAGTGAATATTAATTATTATTATTTTCTTTTTACAATACTGTACTTTTCTACAGATAAGGAGCTTCCAGTAACGGTACAGAAACACAGAGGACCTTATAGTCAGTGAGTGTCTGAAAGAATGCTGTGATTTGCCGACTATTACTGTCTGGCAGAGTGACTTACATTGGGAGTAATGAGATTTTATTGGAAGGCAGAGTCTGCCAGGGAAGAGGAGGCAGATTTAGGAGTCGATCAGACGAGATGAGATGAAATTCTGCTCTGCTGAGCCTGCAAACTGAGGAACATTAAAGCAAACATGGATCTCTTCAATTTCCCCCAAAGTGATTCAGGGCGACTGCAGTGAGTTTGGAGCTGTTTCTCAATGTAGAGACAATGTGGCCTTCTAAAAGTATTCACATGTTTTGGAGTTTTTTTTGTTTTTTTTTTTTACAATTTACCATGTTGCAACCTTAAACCTTTTCTTTATGTTATCTGTATGTGAACTACGGCCATTTTAGGTCTCTTGCCACAACACAAAATACTGGTTCCAAAACATAGGATCCATTCTTGTCACTTTTTGAGTTTAACATCTAAAGACATTAAGGAAGAACTGAAAAGACTCAGGGTGTTTTCACACCTGATAGTCCGGTAGACTTGGTTCGATTGGAACATTTTACACTTTCAGCTGCTGTGGTTCTCTTTAACTTCGCACTGTCAAATCAACCAAACCTTGTGAAAAACCTGTTTCCCTGCTCGCCTGTGGTGGCGCTGTACCATGAACAACTGAAGCAAATGACAGAAAGTTTTAGGTTTTTTTCTGAAATTTCTGAGTTTAGACAGTTGACTATTTCCACTGGAAATGTACTCATGTGTTTTTGTTTTCTATCTACAATGATCACTAAATGCTGTTGTATTTTACCAGATAATCTTGTAAAACAAAATTTATTGTAATCTCTGCTGGGACTATATGTTGACTACAGAAAAAAATTGGGAATGGAATAAATTACCTAGAAACATCAGAGACTTAAAAAGCACACTTTATTTTAAAAGATCCCTGGAATCTACATTTTTAAACCAACTTTCATGGATGTAAATTGTAAAATGTAATGTCTGACTAATCTTGTCTATATTATATGTTAATTTTAAATTGTCTTATATTATTTTTGTATTACATAAATCAGGAAGATATAAACAAATGGTGTCCTTAGATGGCTGTTGAACTTTTAAATGACCCAGAAACTGATTATACTTAATATCATCTGCTAAAATTCAGCAGGGATGTAGACTGGTAAAAACCATTGCTTATGGACTGGTTTCATATTTTCACTGTTGGTTTTTGTAAATTTTCAACCGTCTTTAAGTTGCTTCCTCTTGGTAGTGGAGGAATCTGTACCTGCTGCATGTAGGTCAGCCATCCTGCAGCAGCTGTGGCTGTTTTGATCAGAGACAGGACTTAATGAATTTTACGTTGTTTAGACTGGAAATATGATGAGTCACATGTAGTGATCCGTCACTTCTCCAACACTCAGTACTACCTCATCCCTCACTTTCACCTTCAAATTCTTTTTTTCCCCACTGGCTGCCTCAAAGTTAATCACCTCACTTTTATCCTTTCTCCCTTACTGGGCAGCTAGACTAGCCTAGACTATCTTTTGTCAAAAAAATGACTTTTTAGGGAAGCGGCTATATGTGTCACATTTTTAAGACAACGTGGTTGTGCTATGAAATACACTATGTCACTGGAAAATACATAATCTCTCACATACTTTACTTTCCCCTGCTATGCCTAGTCGTCGCCACCAGGTGTGAGTGTTTCCCCGTTCTAAAAAAAACAACCAGAAATGTACCGTGCCCCTGACAGCAGAGGTCACGTAACGCCTTTGAGGACAGAATGATGGTGACTGGCCTCCGGTTAATCACTGTAAGGCTCTCCATCAGAAACAGCAGAAAGGCAAACTAAACATTTCAGAGGAAATGACATCTCAGATGTACAAATACGAGGTCAAGGTTGAAAAGACCTCTAAAGCTGTGACCGACACACCAAGAAGAGGACGTGCAGTGGCCCTCTGAAAAAACAGAGAGCCACTCCCAGGCCTGTGTGGGCAGTGAAACCACGTCCTGAGTGGCTTCCATGTTTAATAGCGTCTTATATTACAGTGTGATGAGAGGCTTTTAGAGCAGGGTGGGGCTTGTTTATTTGGCTCTGCATTAGCGTTCCAGAAATGAAACGTGGGGGCGGTGGGGGATTGCAGTGGCTTCCCTTTGCGTAACAGCGAGCTGCTCCACCCCTCCTCACTGCGATCTGCAGCTCTCCCTGTGCAGATCCATTTCACGTCCCTCGGTTTACCAGCATCCTGGTTGCTCTGCTCCTCTCTCCACCTGAAATCTGTTCAGCGGCTGACCCACTGCCTCCTTTCTTCTGGTTATTAGTTGTTTAGAAGAAACACTCTACAGCTTTGTTCAGTTTGCTACAATGCATTGCTATTTTATTGTTAGTGGCCTTATCGACGTTTAACAACAAATTATAAACTTTTTCATACAGTTTAGTGGCTCTTTAATGGATTTGGACTCTGTCTTTAACAAAGTTTAATAGAGCAATTGTTTCTCTTAACTTTGTCTATTTCATTCCTAAAGGTACCACTGGCTCAGTTGTTTCAACCTTTATCTTTGTTTCGAATGATGGAGATACTACCAGAGTTATATTAGTTTTGGGCTTTTCTTTATAGCTTAGTTGTATTTCATTATGTTTTTTTGCTTGTCTAATCAGTTAGTTTTAATCAGGGTTTAGAGCATGTTTGGCAGCTTTTATTATTTAGTGCCTGTTGACTGTTGTTTAGTTTTAGTTTAGTTTCTCTTAGTTATAGTGGTTTTAGTTTTGCTGTACTTTGGTAAATCTTTTGTATTGTGATTATGTCTATGTTGGGTAATGGAAACTCAGCAGAAGATTCCATTTTCAAAAAATCTGTTCTATTATTATTGAACAATCAGCTGACTCTCAACTTTTGCTGTTGCCAAAAGTGGAGAGAGTTTTGTCAACAAAACTGATTAAGTTTTGCTGACTAGTGCAACCAGGAGAACAGAGTACCTTAATTTACCGACATCTGCTGTAAACTGCTTGTGTGAAAAGACATAATTTCACATCAGTTCAAAAAGCTAATATTTTCATAATCACGAAAACAAACATGTCTATAACTGCAGTATGTTTTATGTATTTTTATAAATATGAGACATAGTTCCAATTAGTTGAATTATTTAACGTTTTTATTTATTTCAGTTAATGGAAACGTTTTCTCAAGTTCAGTTTCTGTTATGTCCGTAGTTTTAGTTATCTATGATAACCTTGGCTACTACTGCCATTGACTATGCCAGCTCTCTTTAGAGGTGTTTCCATTGCAAATGTACACAAAACTTTTTTTACTTTTTTGATATTCTGCTAATGTTGAGAGAAAAAACCCTGGGGACAATGTAGGGAACAAGGAAGAGCCACATTCAGGGGAGACAAATGAGAGCTGGAAAGTTTGACAAAAAAGAAACTGAGAGGAGAGAGTAAAGACGGGACGGCTGGGAAATGTTTGACGAATTGAGATCTGCTGGTTTTTGGGGAGATTGCCTGAGGACAGACTGCTGGCACATACACACAAATCTCACAGCAGTACTAAGTTTTAATGAGCAAAACTAAACTTGCAGGAAACAATAGTTGGAATGTCACCTTATTTTTCTACCACTGAGAAAAAATACTTACATAGTGACAGGTCTGGTGCTTTATTTTGAAGTTTTAGTTTTCTAACTCTAAAAAGGCTTTTTACCTGGGTAAAACAGGAAGAATTGTGTTAATAATTCAGATCCAGTGATATAGATGGTGTAACTTTTATGATGTCTAAAAGTTCATTTCAGTAATTCAATTCACAAAGTGATGCACATTATAAAGCTTACTTTCACACAGACTGACATTTTTAAGCCTTTATTTCTGTTAATAATGATGATTTTTGGCTTATAATTAATGAAAAACAACATTTAAAATGAGCATGCTACCTCATATGAAGACTACTTCCTAATTCATTTTTATTGCCGTTGCATTTTGTTCTTACCTGAGACATTGGTGTTGTGCATCTTTGCCAGTTTGTGTGAAGCAGCAGTCCAGGCTGCTTTTTGACTCCTCCCAGACTCAAAACAAACAAAAAAATTATGATTTGGAGCAATAACTTGCCAACCGAAAATAAATGTACATCCAAAAACATGTACTGCTGCTGTCTGAGGAATCCTAAACCCTGCTTGTTGCACTGGAGTAAGGACCTGAGGTATAATTACTCTTAGATGAGCTGGATGCTGGGAGTCCAAAAATCAGTAGTGTGTTTATTTGTAGTCTGCAGGTTTCAGCTTGTGTAGAGTACAATATAGTTATCTAAAAAATGTTTAAAAAAATATTTACGTTAGGGTTCAGCTCTTCAACATATCCATTTATTTTCTACATTTGATTAATCAACCAGGGTCAAGGAAGGCCATCCCGACTGATTGGGGAAAATATGGGAGCATAGAGGCATTTTTGGAACTCCATACTTGGGTAGGCATAGGGTGTTTTGCATGAGGATTTGGGACACAATGTTTAATTCTTGCTACATTCGCAACAGTTTATTAGCTCTGTGTGTAATGTATATAATTCAATAAATCAAAAATGTATTGGTCATAATGCTAAGATAACTCAATTAACTGTAGACAGCAATTGCTTCTCTTTTGCTGCTATAATCCCAAACTAAGGGTATAGTCAGAGATATGTCTTCTGTCTTCCACCATTGCACTCTTTGAAAACTGAAGGATGCTGCACAGTTGCAAGAAAACCATCAACCACTGTGGCTACTCAACTGCACCCTGTCGTGAATTATTAATAGAATCAAGATGGAGATTTCCATCAAGGACTTCTTGTGCTTGAGAACATTTTTCAACCCCTAAGCAAATCTTTCTGTTGCACATATATGAGTTTCTTTATATTATTTCAAACAGTGCCAGGGCAGCTGAAGTCACATTTTCATTCATTTTTGGCGGTAAGGTCAATCAACAAAGAAACCAGTGTGTATGAGTTTGGACTGTGGAGGAAAGCCACTCGGACTCTGCACAGAAAGAGGTTTGTACCAACATTCTCCTGCATGCCGTTTAATGATGCTAGCCCCTAGCTAATGAGCTTCAGGGTTTGAGTACCATGTAGTCAACTTTACCTCTGCAACAGAACCAAAATATATTACTTTGGTCAGTTGGGTAAAATATCCAAATGTCGTAGAAATAATGGAAGTCATTTGTCTGTTTTGTTTAAGTATATCTGAAAATCAGAATGTGTTTGTTTACTCTGATACGTATCAGGTTCAGGCTGTTGGCATGTTGTCAGTAATCTATAGAGTGACATGATGACATCAGCTTTTTGAGGAAACTCGGATTGCACACTAATCAATATAACATGGTCATGTTTGTAATAAAATCCTGTTTTCATTCATCTAAGCCTATCAGAATCTTCACTACTCCATCTCAGGACTACTGAACACACTTTTATACACTTCAGAGTCATTACTCCCATAATAATGGCATACACTCATTTACCATCATTGGATGCAATTTTGTAAATTTTTGGTTTAATCATCTTTTGCCATCAGGGCTCACCAAGGTAATGCATTTATTCTGGAGTTTTATATTGACATGATCATACAGTTGTTGTAGACTTTTCAGCTGTAGATCAGTGAGGGGAATCTCTTGTTCTGGTTCAACAGAAAGGCACTGCATTGAAGTCTGGTGACCTTGGAGGCCAATGGAGTAAAGTGTCCAGATTATGTTAAATAAACCCTGTGACATGGAACATTATTCTACTGGAGGTAGTCATTAGAAGAAGTGGTCATAAATGGTTGGGTGTGTCCAGTAGCAATACTAAGGTAGGCTGTGGAATTTACATGATGTTCTGCTGGTTCTGACACCACCAACAACAACAACCAGTACTGTTGATAGGATGGAGCCATGCGTTTATGCTATTTACACCATATTCTGATCCTACCATCTGTATGTCGCAGCTGAAATCTAGACTCATCAGTTCAGACAACTTCTCAGGGAATTGCAGCCTCAGCAGCAGGACCCTCTGTGGTTTTCTGTTCCTGGAGCCCATCTGCTTAAAGGTTCAATGCTTTGCTAATTAAAATCGTGATTCTGCCTACCTCAGCTGTAAAGACCACTAATTTCAGCTTCTGTTGCCTTCATGACATTGTTGTCCACACAACTGCAGTAATCAGTGGATATTTTTTCTACTTTGGACCATTCTCTGTAAGCCAGAGAGACAGTTGTAGATCAGCAGTTTTCTAAAAACCCAGACCCGTCTTTCTCCAACAGCCATGCTATCCATGTCTGGAGCCACTAAGTCCCCTTTCTTCTCCATTTTGATGCCAGTGTGTGTAGATCAGTGGTCTCAAACACCAGTCCTCCAATAGCAGCCCATTAGCAGAGCTCTTTGGAGCTTGAATGCATGCTAGTGAGGTAGTTCATCCACTGAATTCAAGTGTGTAGGACAAGGGACACAACTAAATGTGTGTAGGTGTCTGGTCCTTGAGGAATGCAGTGAGACCACTGGTGTAGATCCTAGATTCACCTTCTTTTGTTTTACCTCGCTAACTTTCAGTGTGTAATTTAGGTTAATGCTGCATTCAGACCGTACGCCATTTAAGCGTCTGGGCGTCTAGTTTATGTGCAAAGTGTCTAGTGCAGATCGACAAGGCCTTGAAGCATTTCAAGTGTTTGTCAGGAAACACTGGAGTTGGAAAATCTGAACTTTGGCATCTGGATGCGAAATGTCAAACAATCAGAAAAACTCAACTCAAACGTGGCGCAGAGGCGACGATGACAATGATCTCCTGCTTTCAATAAATAAAGCTAAGAGACTCTTTCAATATTTCATCCGCCGTTGTACAAAGAAACCGGGTTGGGGAAAAAAAGGCAATAGTCAAGAGGTTCCTCTTAACGTGTTTCTTTCCACACTTTATGTGCTTCTGAAGTGACTTTGATGCACCATGTCAAGCGTCTGATTTCAAAGAGCACAAATGTCCAACTTGTATGGCAAGCCAAGTGGGCCATATGTCATTACTTCTACCACCCGTCTGACTAAAGAGTCATGCAAAAAATGACTTTGTGGTTTAGAAAGCTGGAAAATCCAACAAAACTCCTTCCAAAGAGCCGGTTTTCACAATGTTCGAAGATTCTTTCTGAACGCCAAAAATGTACGCCGTTTATTGTGGTCATTGAACGCGTGATGACAACCAGTAGTCATGACAGCTTTCAAAACAGTTTTCACAGTGGCCAAAATAAATGCCGGAAATTTTGGTGTTCAGATAATAGTCTTGAAATATCGTAAAAATAATAATAATTTTGCCATATTTTACAGTGTTCTGAGATATAAACTGGCATTTTTTTACGTGACAGATTAGCCAGACACTTGATAAAATTGATAATATGTTGCCATAAATTGAGGTGCTGGACGCGCAAAATGTGTTCGGCCTGAACGTAAGATCAATGACATACTTGATGCTTTTGTTACTAAAATTGTGGACATTAGGTGGACTGTCTGCCAAATCAGTCATGTATCAAAAGCCAAAAAGACGATTTGCTGTCTGAAACTGACCCTGCTGGCTCTACCATCAGAACCCGAGAGCCTGTGAGCAATGAAGACAGACACAGGTGCAGCCAGGGTTTATTACTTTTAATCAATTCAGCTAGCTACAAAATGTCCACCACTGCACACACTGACAGGATACAGAGAGGGGGGTCGTTACTATTACATGCATTGAGGACATCGATCTCACAGTTGAACCTATTGTGTCATTCAGGTTTAGGGTTTTTATTCACCTTACTGTAACTACTGAACATTTTGGCGATTTGGTGTGCATAGCTCTAAAGTACAGAAGCAAAGAACAAAAAGAAAAGAAAAGAAAACTTGGTATATATTTTTTTGTTTCGTTTTAGAGTGTAGTTATTGTCATTTCATAATACCAGTATATATTTTTAACCAATAACAAACCACACGGGGGAGAATAAACTTACAGATACAGTCTTCTTATAAAAGTAAGGTCTCTCAGAAATATGTGTCTTTGCTTTACATTGCAAACCTTTATTTATTCGTTTTTTTTCAGAGCATCCAAAACCTATGATACAGTACACAGCCAGTCCTCCTCTTTCAACACATAATCAACATCTTCATCATCAATGAACTGCATAATAGTTTAGAAAACAGGTCATTTTTTTGCAACACAACCCCCCACAAAGTCCTCACGTTTTTTTTTGTTTTTTTCCCCACCTTTATCTCGCCTCTTTTGATCCCCTTTGCATTTATTGTACAACGAGATGGTCACAGTTGGTAAATATATCGAGACAGAAAGAGTGGCACTATTGCAAACTTGCAGGAGTATGGAACAAACAACTGTGTCCTAATACCGAGCATGCGTTTTCGTCAATTTGCTACTGCCATGTTGTCGTTTTTTTCATTTTTTATTTTTATATATATTTTTCAGACAGGTTTTTATTTATGAGACTAAAATCTACCATTTGTCATGCAGAGAAACGCACAATTCACGTCACTTGGAATGCAATGTCTAATACAGCTACAGAGAGTCTAGTTGCACATTGTCTAAACAGTAACTCAGTATGATTGCAATTAAGGGAAAACGTTTGGACGACCGCCTCCTTTTTCTGATTGTAAGTGCTCTTTTTGCAATCTCATTCAGCTGTACCGCTGTGCGGTTGCCGCGGTTACTGTCGTCACCACCACCATCATCATCATCATCATCATCATCAGCATTACGGTGTCTTTTTAATCACTCCGCTCCCTCTGTTGTCGTGACAACACCAAATAAGGAGCATGACAGTAGCCTAAATGGAATGACACAGCTTTACAAAGACAATACTGAGATACTGAAAAGGAAAAGAAGAAAACAAACAGCTTGTTTAGCATTCCTGTTATATACTTGTCATCCAGAGCAGTGTAGTTTATTTCAGATATATATAGATATATATATCTATATACACAAATATGTGCATAGGTATATATATGTATATTTTATGTATGTATGTAGCGAGATAGAGAGAGATAAAGAGAATAAAAACTTCACAAGTGAGCTAGAGAGCCATCAAGTCAGCACTATATACAACCTTTGGAAAGAATGATATACGGAGTATAAGAAATCATCTTTGTACGAGGACAATCATCTTGAAAAAGCTCGACAGACGACACAGAACGACATTTAAATCGAGGAAGGGGAGGTGATATGTGCATGTGTGCAAACCTAGAAGGTCAATACCATGATGAAAGCATGTCAGCGCCGGTTGACGTGTGGCGCGGGACGCCGAGGAAGACCGCGCTCCTGGCTCGGGCCGTCTAGCCACTGCCCAGCATCTTTGTGGCGCGCTGGTTGGCCTCGTCGATTCTAGTCTTGTTGGACTCGGCCTGGAAGACAGGAAGAGACGGGTCACAAAACAAAGTAAAAGGAAAAGGGTTTCCCATTGCAGTTTTGTCGAAACGCACCACCAACTCATCCTACAGCAGCAAACAACAGGATAGAACAACAGGAGGGTTTTTGTTTCCGTTAAGTTGATTTATTTTTGGCAGCAGTTGTAACACCGGAAACCAACAATTTGTAGGGATTCATGTTTTTAAACGTTCAATACATATGATGTACATTGACAGAGTGATCTGACTGTTAGCTTGTGAGTCCAATACGCCTGTTGTTTTTAACACTTGAACTTTTGGTGTGAACCTTCATATCTACTGCTGCCTTTGCACCTTCATTTTCCCTTTACGAGGTGATAAAGGCCATTTTCATTCCTATCTCTGGTGAATACAGTACTCTAAAATCACAGTGCTCTTTTCTGCGTTAAGGCAGAACAGAAAATGAGCTCTGATAGGATCAGATAAGCAACACTTTACCATCTTGACGCCTGAATAGCAGACTGAAGAGCCATTTCTGTCCTTTATTTCATATTTCATTTATTTATTGACATTCTAATGGAGCAAATGCTGGAGAAAATGGTAAAAGTAAAACTCCTGAAAACACAGTCAGCTTGGGTTTTGTTGAATGTTATTAAGTGGGATTTATTGAGACAACAATAAATCAAAATTCTTATCTTTTATCACAATAAATGATAAGTGATAAACAAAACACCTCTAATTTTAGGTCGTACCTGTAAATCTAAATGTTTTTCACCTGATTTTTCCCAAACAAGAACAAATGTAAAACACAAACCAATGGCAGAGGAAAACCAAGTTTCCCATCACAAGGTGTAACTGTGGTGAGTGATGTACCTTCTCCATGATCCTGTCGATCTGGCGGTTCTGCGTGTCGATCTCGTTGCCCATGTCCAGGGCCATGTGCCGCAGGTTGCCGATGATGCCGCCCACCTGCTCCAGGTTCTCGTCCATCTCATTTTCCCGGGCATCGTCTGTTACCCTGAGCACAGGAAGGGTAGAGAAGTAAATACAGGGCTGGACAGGTGAAGAGCACCATCTGGAACAACCTCGGCCATCTTTTACCTCGGATGTTAGGAGGATCTGACCTCTGACCTGAGATCTGAGCAGGTCAGCTTTGTGTTGCCTTTACTGGAAAAACTGCATAACAATGGAGCTTTTACAGCTGCAGCACACTTGTTGTTTATCCAATATTATAAACTTGAATAAACTTTAATCATATGCGTTTCTGAATAGAAGCTAACCGCTAAATCAAACCTTAAGCAGCTAAAAGTCAGAATTTAAATCAAGGTTTATCCTTGAAGAGAAACTGAAAACTAAAATCCTCCCAGATCTAGTTTTAGATGACACATTTGGTTTGTTTTTTAGTTTTTTAAGACACCTTCTCTATTGCTGTTGAGTTAACAAACACAACCATGTGCATCACCAGAACTGGAACCAAACATGGAAACGCAGCATTCAGCTTCTATGCACCACAAATCTGGAACAAACTACCAGAAAACTACAAAACAGGTTAGAGCTGCTTTGGACCCAAAATGCTTTGGACCCAAAACGGACAGAGAAAAACATCAAACATTTCCTAAAAGAGGGATATCGATGTTTGTCAAAAACAACTTAAACAAAAGCTTTCATAGTCTACAACATATTGATGAGACCTGCTGTGACATGTAACTAATTTAGTGACTACTGAAGATCGGCACTGGATTTCATTTAGTGGCATCAGAATAGAAGCCACTGTAGTCGCCGTAATTTCACCTGTGGAGACATTATATTCCAATAAAGTATCTGGAACCTGTCATTTATTTCAGCTGACCTCTGTGACCTCCTGGCCTTTCTCTGCTGCAGGCGATTTGAAAGGTGAAGCTGAAGGCTACCTGCGGATGAAGCCTCCGCTGATGGCCATCTGTTCGCGCTCGTCTACCACGCGGGCCGGCTGGCTGGCCACCACCCCATCCTGGTTGTTCCCCCAGGCCTTGCTGGCTCCACTCTTCATTCTGATTGCCGGCGGCGACGGTGGGGATGGGGGGGGAGGAGAGACAATGACTCAGCATTTTGACAGAAACCATCACAGACCTCAACCAGGCTGACTTCTGATTACTGATAATCTACAGAAGAAAACAACAACAAAAAAAGCAAAACGAAAACAAAAGCCTGGGGTCTGAGGCGCTTGCAGTCACATTGATATTAATCTGAACGTAGCGTGATCAGCTGGGACAAAACGTGTTAATTGGTTTCATGCATCCAGCACAGAAATAAATGGGGGGTGGGACTAGACTAAGTCAAGCAAAGCGTAGCAGGCATGGACTGGGTTTTAGTGGCTCATTCTGCTGCTGTTAAATAACACACCATACACACAAAAAATATCACTTTATGCTAAAATTGTACTAGATTGTTCTGTCAACAATCCCATCCCTCTCCCAAACAGAGAAGACACACGGCGTCTGCAGACACACGACACAGAGGAACAGGACTGTGACGCTCTCAGGAGGGACGACTGAGAACAGACCGTTTGAAGCCACAAGAGGATACAGAGCAAAACAAACCAACAGATAATAAAATAAAAGCTGGCAGAAGGTCAACAGAGAATAACAGTGTTCCTGCCTGACCCCTCTGTGCTCCCCCACCCCCCTGACCTGGGCTGGGGTATCTCATGCGGCATCACTCTGGTTTCCGTTACTCAGAGTTGTGCGGTAATCTGCAGCAGCGAGTCGGCAGAGTGGAACGATAAGGAGTTTGGACAGAAAGAGGTTTAATAAACCGACAAATACAGCTGAGCTAACAACCCGCTATCTCACAGCTCAGCCTCACTGAGCATGCTCAGATAGGCCTGGAAGATTAACCGTAGTATAAATTAAAAAAAGCTCAATCATATTCATCTGCGTAATTTATTGTGTTTTTTTCTTTTCTCTCTCTTTATGCAAAAAACCTGGACGATAAAACACTTCAGTCTGGTGCTTTGGTCTCAACTGGACATTTTATTGTCGACAATTTTGTTCACAGAGACTTCATCATTCGTTTTATGTTTGTTTCTGTTGTTTTATTTATTTAAAATTTCTTCCAGTTCAAGTGTTAAATGTTCATTAACATTTCAAGTTCATTCATCTTTTAGAATCTATTCTTGTGTTATTACGCCATTATTACTGCATTAATTGAAAATGGCCTCAAAACAACAATATTATCGTTTATCGTGATAATGTCTGGAACAATTTATCATCCCGTAAATACCCAGATCGTAAGATTCATCAGGATCAAGTCTGACCACAAAGGCGTAGATGTTGGAGTGATAAAATATTATTATGTATTTTCAAGGTGAGAACCTATTGATATAATCCTGGATAAATAGTCACATATCTTGTCACCTTCTTGGTAATCCATTCTGCAGTAACATGTCCCTTGATTTTGTGTTTTGCAGCTCTAGTCGGTCAGTTCTGTGTGGATGTGCTGCTGATGGCTCAGCCTCCTACGTTTATTATTAATAGAAATGGACTGAGGCTCGGCTTGGCTCGGCTGCCTGTCCCTGCTGACACACAACAACGTGCTCAGCACATCAGACAACTCCAAGTCCTTTATGCTTGTTTTTTTTATTTCCACCTTTTTTTTCTCCATTTGGTTTCCTTAGTTTTTTACTCTATATTTGTCATTTGCCGTCTGTTTTCTTATCAGTTTTTTTCCCTGTTTTGGATGTGATGCACATTACGGAAGTAACTTGATTCCTCTAGATTTCTCACAAATCCATCAATTCAAGATATCTCTATTTTAAGACTTTATTTTGGAATGAAGAAGGAAAGAATTGCTCTGTTTTTTTTTGCAGATGCGAATTAGCTTGTAATGCTATAATCTGGTACAGTGTTTCTGTTTGAGCTGTAAACTGTCCTTATCTAAAGAGTTTATTACTGTAAGTTCTGACATAAGTGACTCTTGAATCTATTGCTAACATGCCCATTGCGAGTATACTGGCTAACTGCTAGCTGATAGCCATGTTAACATTAGCATTAGCTTCAAATCTGCACTACACCAAAGCTAACTTTTTTAAAGGAATCAGGACTGCATTTGATCACCTCTGGTTCAAAGTCTAAACTTTTAGGCTGAATAATTCAGTCCAGAAGAGTTTCTTTAAAACTATTCAAATTTAGTAAATTCATAAAAATACAAAAGGTATGCATTTTATTTGAGGCTAACATGACAAGAATCAAAAATCATAATATTTGTAAAAATATTATGTTTTATACTATTTGTGAAATCCAGAAAAGGGACTTTTGTCATCTACTCTTGTTGTGAATCCAACATCGTGTCTCAACTCGTTAGCTGAACACATCGTTACACTCCTAATGCTGACCTTTAATCAGGTTTGCTGTTATTGAAGTAAAATAATCTCATTAGACGATTTGAGTCTTCATAAACCTAAACTCGCTCCTTCTTATTCTCTCTTTGATCACTAAGCTGTCCACAAAGTACGAGTTCAGACGCGCTGCAGTGTGAGGCATGCAGACAAGATCGATTACTCACTGACGATGTCTACCACTGGTTTTAGCTGTCAAGTTGTCAACATAACATACCAAATCATAAATGGAAATGTGTTGAAAAAGGGATGCAGTTTGTGCTACTAATTATCAATATTATTACTGGATAAGAAAATCAAGAAATTATGCTAGCTTGACTTTGGCAAACTTAACATGCAGAACTTTGTCTGTTTTTGGTTCAGTCAAAAAGTAAGGCAGCCCACAAACCAACCGTCTGACAGATCAATCAGCAGAGCAGGTGCTTAAATGACCTAATCAGACTGTTGCTTTTTAATAATGGTAAAATAAAAAAAATCAAGCCTGAAAGCATGAAACTGAAACATATCAAATGTTTCATTCTTTATGTTGGAAATATTTGTGCATTTTTTGGTGTTAGAACCTGATAACTGAGAGCGTTTCGTCAGTCAGTTGCTATGGGAACCGGTCTGTGTATAGCGTATCTGGTTTTGAGTTGTTCTTCAAGGGTTTTTCTGCATTATTTTCCCTTTGCTGAGGCGCACAGCACTGAATTAAAAACACCTACATCTCTAGGTTTTATTTAGTTAAAGGAAAAGTTTAGGTGAGGCTACAGATGGCATGTAAAGGAATCATCTTTCTGCCCTCCAGCTTTCTGCGCACAAGCACATTTTGCAGATGTAAACAATAACATTCAAGGGGTCTATGCAAAGACCTGAATTTGAAAATAAAATGGAGCAGCCTGAGGCAGCAGGTCGAACGGATTCAAAATATACAGTCTGAGTGTCTGAACTGCAGAAATCCAACAAAATGTGTTGTTTCTCTTCGTTCTAAAAAAAAATCTATTTGCACAGTCAGTTTGAGTCAACGTCCCAGCAGGCCGCCATGCCACTATCTGATATGGCTGACCTACATGTGAGCCAGCCCCCTGAGGGGGGGAAGGGGCTTTGCGAACAGTAATGTTTTGAAGCAGCCAGTGTGGGACAGAGAGGCTGATTTAGCACAGAGCTCTGCAGGAGATGCAGCTCTGCAGAGGAGGACCAGTCACTACAGGAGCCATGTAGAGACAAGGGAACTGGAGGCACAATGGAGATATTTACACGTCAAACCCGACTCCGCTGCGCCACCTTCCCACTCACAGCCACACCACACTTCTTTTTATTTGGTTTTGAATGTGTCATGCCGTTTGTCACTGTGCTGCTTCCGAGCTTCGTACAGATCCTAATGCAGCTCAGAAATCTTATTTTCTCTCTATTCCCACAAAAAAAGCTCTAAAATATGGAACATTTTTTCTTTCATTAGTTTAGATCAGAAGTGTCCAAACTTCAGTCCACAACTGTCAACTTTAAAGTTCTGGAGAGCCACAAAATGTATTAACATTTATTTTAAATTGTTTTATCTTGAATAAAATAAACATACGATATTTAAATTATTGTTTGTGGTCATATTGCAATTTAAATTAAAGAAAAAAAACCCCAACAGTGTGGTTAGTTAAAAAATAAATTCTCTACTTTGTGCCTACATTTTTGCCTTTTATAAAGAATTTCTTTTTATGTATCATTTTTATCACTCTTGAGCTGCTGACAGGGGCCACGCAGGATCAGTTCGAGGGCCACAAGCGGACATCCCTTTGTTTAGAAAAACAAATAAAATAGTAAAGAAAACACTTCATTGTCCCAAAATGCAACACAGAGGTCATTACTATTTATTTAATTTTTAAAAAATAAAGCAATTCATCACTCTGCCGTTTTGTCCCGATTCACCTGAACATCTCACTGTCAAGCTGCTACAACTAAAACAACAAAAACAAGAAAAAAAACTTTAAAAGACTTATTCATTTTTTAAATTTATAAACCATCATCATCATCATCAGAACCTTCAGTATCATCCTGAGTAAAATTGCTGTTATGAGTTGCATTATCAAGCATGCAGAGCATTCAGAGGGTCATGCTCGCCAGTCATTCCATGTTATCTGAACCCGGGGGGTGGGGGTTGTTTAAGGTGGGGGTGGGGGGTTGTGGGGGTCTCGTTCCCTGCACAAAGGTGAGGATCTACTAGATGTTAGAGCTGTGCGGTGGAAGACATCATGCAGATGAGGAGAAGTGTCAAACAGTCCTGGACCAGGCTGCCCAAATGCATTTTGGGACCAAGATCAAAAAAAAAAAATGGAAAAATGTAACTGAATTGTTCTAGAATGATCTGAGTGCCAAGATGCTTTGGGACCCTCAGCCCTGCTCTTTGTTTGTTCTATAAGGAATCCTGTTTTTGTTTTTAAGAGTCGGCAAAGTCGCCTCTTCCTACAGCGCTTGGAGAAACACAATCCAGCTCAGGAGGAATTAGAACTACTGGCTCCATAACAGGAAAGCCTGGATTGAAAAAGTCAGCCAGGCTGTTTAAGGAAGTGTGTGTTCAGAGAATGTGGCTCCTAGAAGGAGGGTGTCAATGGAGGCACTTACTGGTGAGTGGAGAAAAACTTAAAACACAAGATTTAGCTTGGATTTAAAGGTTTTTGACCAGATTTTCTGAATGTTATATATAATGGTAAATAATTGCAGTGGTTATGCAAACCTGTATGAATTCTTTAGAGTGACATGAATATGAAGGTTCATCCAGTGGGAAGCCAGACTGCAGTCGTTTTCCCTGCATGAAGGTCCTACACAAATCCGCACTAAAGTCGAACTGAAAGGCCAGATTTTTTAATCAATCTTAGACATATCAAGTCTATTAAACTACAGCGAATCTGTTTGACTTTATTAATAGAGAAAAATATGATTCCAAAGACTGGGCTAAAAAACCTGACATTTTCTTTGGTGATCTCTATTGAAATGTCAATAAAACTGACAATAAAAAGAGTTCATCACAATGCTTTGGCCATAGTTCTGTCACTATTTACCCTCAGAGAATTACAAACAAAAAAATTTTCAAAAATTCAAACGACTTCAATGTGCTGCTCAGCATCACATGATAAGAGTACTCAAATATTACTGAAGAGTTTATCGATGCATTTATTGTGGTTGTATGAATGCTTCTGCAATGGAAACTGAGCCACACAAGGCGTAAATAACCTACAGATATCCACTCACTGCAACCCAAATGCAATTCTATTGAAAAAAAAAAACTCTTGAGAAAAGAGTTTAATATTCTACACAATAAGCACTTAAAAAAAACTGAAATTTGGTTTGTGTTTCTTCCAGAATTTGGCTTTAGTCTGCATCCCAACATAAGTGTAAATAAATCTCTCAGGTGATATTATAACTGGAGCTCCATCATGTACGCACCATTCTACTTGTTGTACTTTTAAAATTCTTATTCCGTTGTAGATCCTGCATTTAAAGTTCACATTTAATCATTTTTTAATTGTAATATTTCTAATATTGCAGAAATACTCTGCCCCAGAACCTGACTGGGCTTTTAGAAATTAAACTTAATTAAATTCAATAATAAGATGAAACCGATTTAAAACTAACAGTAAAAGAAGACTTCAAAACGATCTTCTGATCTAATATAATTCAACTTAACCTGATTAGAAATTCCTACTGAAATCCAGCTGCTGATTGGATCACTCAGTCTCTGCTTCTGCTACAGAGGGATGTTTGCAAACGAACAACCAACAAAGATTATAATAATAAGATTAAATAATAAGATTTTTTGATTATTTAACTAATTAGACATCTAAATCACTTATTATTTCCCACATGTCCTCTTAAAAGGACAAAAATCTGTATATGGAACGATGGATTAAGAAACTTCACTAATCCAAACATGGACAATGAGTTAAAAGTGAGTTTTTGAGTTTAACTGATACTTTCACAATGAAAAATATCCATCTTCAGTTCGACTTTAGGGACAAAGTGTCTCTATGTGAGGGTGAGATTAGAACGATTTTAAAGAATATCCACCTGTGTCCCCGCTGTATGAATAAGAGAGATTTGTATTGTTATTATTTCAGAACAGGAGCAGAGCAGACTATTGGCTAATGGCCATTGTGATGTCACTTCTTCCTCGGTTGTTTTTTTTTGTATTTTATTTGGTATTTAGTCTCATATTTAAATGGCAGGCAGGCAGGCAGGCAAGCAGCACCTACTTGTTACATGGACAGGAGCAAAGACCACAGAATTTCCCTAGATCGTTCAAATTCTTTTCTGCATCCTTCATGTCCTTATTGATTTGGTCCATTCCCTCCTCGATGCGTTCCAGTTGCTCTGATTAAACACAAGTCATTTATCCCCCACAGAACGAAGCACGAGGAGAGAGAGAGAGAGAGAGGAAGAAGATGAGAGAGAAAGAGAGAGAGAGAAGACAAAGGAGAGAAGACAACAACTTCAGACACTTACTATGACGAAAGAAAGTAAAACAAAAGAAAAAAAAGAGGAAAAACTGGACGCCACCACATATGCAAGGAACCTTTGGGGCACATTGTCAGTACCTACTTGTTACATGGACATATGAAAAGCCCACAGCATTTCCCTAAATCTTTTAAATTTTTCTCGGCTTCCTTCATGTCTTGGTTGATATGGTTCATGCCCTCTTCAACACGATCGAGTTGCTCTGGTCAGGACAAAGGGATGACAGTAGTGGAATGAATTTCATTGACTGACAGAAATATGATGAACAGCAACTGTGTCGATGTGAGCGTGTGTGACCTCATGTGCAAACAGCAACGACTATTTGTGAATTTACAGGAGAAATTAAGACTTTAACCATGTTAAAAAACAATAAATACAACACTACTCACAACAGGCCACTCTGCTAGCTTAGCATCAGAGCTAACAGGAGAACAACACTCAGCCAACCAACAATTGGCTAAAATGTAAGACTGTGAATGAAACTGGTAGGCTGAGATTCCTATTATGGTGTAAAATATAGACATCAATTAGCCTTCTAGCAACAGCTAATGGGGTTTAGCTAACTACACTAAAGTGGACCGTGACGGTATTGGAATGAATTCCATAGAATGATTGACACTCGCAAAACTAGTGAGCTTTAGTCACTAGCTAAACTACCTACACTAAAGCTAGAGAGCATTAACCAAATTAGTTAGTGTAGCTGAACATATAGTTTAGCTACACTATATGTTATGTAAACTATATGTTTAGCTACAATACCTGTAGCTAAACATATAGTTTAGCTACACGTTTGTAGCTAAACTAAAAACTAATCTTACTGGCCAATTGAGTACTAACATGAGGGAGGTTTTTACAAAAACGTTTTCAGTCATGCTCATTATTTTCCAGTTCGTCTGTAAAGAGCCAATTGAACCATAACTAAGTCTTTATAGGATTTCCTTTTCTACATGTGAAAGCCTCAGGACAGCAAAACTGCAATGAAGCAATTTATTCCTAACAAGAATATTTTTCTTCCTTTGCAAAATGACTAGTTGTCACTCTCATGCTGCATTTATTTTTGCACTCAAACGTCTGAATTTCTCAGTACCAAGGACTAAAATGTAAATTGTCGGGATTCCAACGTGGGAAGTCTGAGATTTTATCCTTTTATATCTAAAAGGCAAAGAAATACTGTTTTGCACTTTGAGTTTGGTTTCATTGCTAGTGACATTTGTCATGGTTGCTAAGCAAATGAATTAGCAATCCTACAAGCTTTCTGTTCAGTTATATAAGTTGAATGTACAATCTGACTTTGATTGGACCATGACTGTGACTCTGGTTCGTAGGCGTTAGAGCACAGGTGTCAAACTCCAGTCCTGGAGGGCCTCTGCCCTGCAACCTTTGATGTGACTCTGCTGCACCACACCTGAATAGAATAATTAGGTCATTAGCAAGAGTCTGAAGAACGTATCTATACAAGAAGGAGGTAATTAAGCCATTTCATTCTAGTGTTTTGTACCTGTGGCATGTCTAAAAACTGCAGGACAGCGGCCCTTGAACACTGGAGTTTGACACCCATGCGTTAGAGGCTTTGTCATGCTGATGTGGTGGATGGTGAGTTGTCAACTATTTCTCAAAGCAAATTTGTATTGGGACAGAGCAATACGTAGAGTGTGAAAGCATGTGGCACAGTTAAATATGGAGTGGATTCAGGAACTCGTTCACTGACTGTTAGGGTTCATTCAATCCCTGGTTGGCATGAACTTCTGAAAGTGTTAAAGTCAGGTTAGTACTATATCTTATTCTGGATTAGTTTGATTTCAGTGAAGGAATGCCAGGATTTTCTCCATTGCGACTATAAAGATTTTCAGTTCGATGATATCCTTGTGGATTTTGAGTTCAGTTGCCAGGCTGCAGGTAGTCGATCATCACAGAACGTTTAGTAACCTGCAGATGCAGAAATGCTCTGGGGGTTTGATGCATTAGAGTCCAGGCATGAGTGTTCACAGACAGACTACAGCTTACATTCCCTGTTGACAGAATTAGGATGCTCTCTTGCACACTTTATGAATTGATGAAAACACGACTTCCAGCCAATAGGAGATCTGAGATCCCTCATTCCAGAGGTGGAACAGTAGTAGATTTTTCTTCTGCCATATCAAATGTTTTATTAAGTGCGTGCTCTCTGTGTAGTTTTTACACTTTCAAGGCGCAACCAGGGATTGTACGAATCACTAAGCAGGCTGAAGTGATTGAATATTTTGTCATTACCAGCTAAATCGATCGTTTCCTTTTTCTTTTCTTTGTACACCTGGCAAAACTGTTCTCAGACCAGTTTAACCATTAGTCATCTCTAGATGGGGAAAAGTCAGAGACAGCTTCAGCTCCTTATTCACTGTAAACAATAAATATGTGATTTTGAACTGGGAGTTTTGCCTCAGTAAGTTCTTAATTTACACTAAAGGATTCAATGGAAACAGATCTGAGAACAGCGTGAGAGTTACTCAACCACCAGCTGCCAAAAGGACCATTAATAACTGCTGGTTATTTCGCCCCTCCGCCATTTTGTACCTTTGTATTTTTCTTGGTTTCCTAATCACGTACTGCAGGATGTTTCATAATGATTCATCAATAATGAACCAATTTGTGAAATTTCATAATGTCCTTAAAAAATGGTATAATTTCTGAAAGGAAATGGAGACCAAATTAAAAACATTATTTTTTTCACCGTCTGAGTTTTACGATCAGTCCAGCAGAAGCACTACTACATGTAAACACACCTAAGACCGGTTGTAGCTCAATTTCTTTCTAAAATAACAGATTTTAGGATCTGCTTTAAAGTTTTATGACTAAACTATTTCATGAAAGATGTCAATATTTAAAAGCAGGACGTTACCGAGAGTTATTTACAAAGATGTTAAGTTCATCTTTGTAAACTGGTGAAATACAAAGTCTTCAGGAAAGAATACACAATAAAGTTCGAATACTTGTTCAGTATTTGTCCCCATAATTCACAAAGATGCTGAGCTATCAGAAAACCCATTATGTTTTGAGCATAATGGACTCAAAACACCTTCAAACAGGAAGTAAAAAAGGCCAAAACGGAAATACGCTGATAGAAAATTGGGGTACAACTTGGCGAAGGGGCAAATTGACCCAGAGACACAATTTAGTCTGAGAACAACACCAAGATGTGGGGACTGAGGTACTGCAGTGGCCAGCTGGAAATATTATCCAAAGATCTGTCAGTTTTTGGCACTTTGAGATTTCTCGTCTTTCTTAGCTGAAATTAAAAAAGGGAGTAAGGATAAAATAAAGAAGAAGGGAATAAAACAGCTGGTGGCAAATTAATAAGAAGCGGTCAGGCAAACGAAGAAGAATGTGACCAAAACGTAAAGAGAAGTTAAAAGAAACTGAAAGGAAGAAATGAAAAAATCCCCAAACCTTCAACAATCAACTCAGCATGCAGTAAAAAGAAATAAATGTAAAAAATCTCAAAGCATAAATTAAAAAAATTAATAAATAAAAAATGGATGGGAAAAATGAATCAGTTTTAAAAGCGTTTAAATGAAAACAAGCAGTTGAAAATGGAACATTTCATTCATTCACAAAGTGTTTAATTATCATCTAAAAAACATCAAAAGTACAGAGTTAAAATGTGATTATTTTTTAACAGTTAAAATAAAAAACAGAACACATAGCAGCTGTGTATAAATTAAATAGCTTGGTCATTACAGCAAAACATTATGACCATCTGTCCTTCTGTTGACTCACCTCCCTGCTCGTCCAGCATCACCAAAGTCCTGATTCCAGCATCTTTGCTCTATGGAAGGCCAGGACCGGATCACAGGTGGATGGGGGTGGGGGTGGAGGGATTTTGGAAGGTGGGGAGTAAGACAAAACAGAAGTCAAACAGGATGGCCAACAATGATGTCCTGGAAATTAAAAACCCAGTGATAAATGTTAACATTTTGGTCTTTCTCTGGTCCAAACAGATTCTGTATGAACCTGAAAATCTGTACGTTTTCCACAGAATGATGGCAGCGATGATTACATTTTAATCTTCTTCTTCTTCTCAGTAACCTTATTTTAGAAATACACTATGAAACCTTTAGTTTAGAGCTTTCCTTAGCAGAACACACCGTTCAGATAGTCTAATGTAAATTTTAAATTTTTTATTTATGGGCTTCAAAGGCGTAGAAAAATCCACTACATTAAGGTAATGAAGCTATATTTTAAAGTCTAAATCTATCTTTTGATACCAATAAAACTGAACCCACCTCTGCATGCTGAATGCTTGAATGGTATCTACTTTCTATGTGATTCAGCTAATAATAATTTGACTCCTCTGGTCATTCATTGGCTTCATTTAGAGAATTGAAATTTCAGCCCAAGGTGGTCAGGCGATCATTAAATCAGTAGAAAATAAATACACACAGGCAGTAAAGTCAGGGCATTAAGAACTTTATCCATTTTACAGCCTTCATTCCAACATATGTGCACTCAAAAAATTTAAGTAAATAATAAAGAGAACAAAAACTTTATGGGATATGAAGATTCACCAAGGGTTTGGTTCTTCAGGACTATTAAGTAATTTAACCGCAAAGTTTTTATCTGACACCTCTCAATAGAGAATGAGACAATGTGCAAAGTTTCAATTTTGAAAAAAAAAATAAAACTAAACAAAAAACTTAGTTTTATTTCACATTTTATAAAATAATTTGCATGAAAATTTTGTTATAATCAGTTTTTGAATGTTTCCACAGGTTTCCTTCCAGATCTATCAAAGTAATAGATTTCTTCTTTTAATTTTGAGCAGACATCACTAATCCACAAAATGAAGGATTTTATCTCAGGGGGGAAATTTAAAAATCATATTTACTGTTTCACTAATGCAAATAGGGATTAGCTATAATAACAAAACAGATTTACATGTTGCTGGATTCCTGAGTTGTTTTTTTTAAAAACGTTATTTATCTACTTCCACTTCCCTCCTCCTCTCTGTCCCGTTTCATTGGTCCGGTGGGATTTGAACCTCTCTTCCGTTCCTCCTCGGTTTGACAGAACCGACGATGATCAATCTGACCTTGAGAGTCTCCGTCATCCCTCCCTCCTGCTCCCTGTGTTTGCTTGTTAATGTATTCCTTTTCTGTGTATCATGCTATCATCTTCTAGCCATTAGCGTTGCTCACTTTAATGTACTTTGTGTGCATGTGTATGTGCATGTGTGTGTGCCTTATCTGGCGCTGACGTCTGCTCATTTCCTGTGAAGTGTTGTTCACGCCGTCACTCAGTTGACTCACGATTGACTCGGTGACGGCATTAAAGATGCAAACACCTCGACATGGAGGGAGCGGCGCACAAATTAAAGGTAAACTTTGAATTTGAACTCAGGACTTTATTTTAGTTTTTGCTTTGTATTTAAAATCGTATCGCCTTTTTTCTCCTGTCACTATGAGTTGATGGAGTACAGACCTGAGTCATTCATAGATGTGTTTGTTTCTTAGATTCTCTGACAAAATCCATGTTTCTACATTTTGTCACATCAGAACCACAAGCCCTTTATAAATAAACTTTACTTACTAAGCTTTACTAATCGCCTCCATTTTGACCCTCTGTTGCCTTGACACCGTTTGTTCAGATGATTTGATTTGGACACCACTGATTTAGGAACTTTAGAGTAAACCTGGCTATATATATATATATATATATATATATATATATATATTCATGCTGCACTTTTCAGATTTTATTTATTACAAAATCCCATTAGAATGCACTGAAGTTTGTATGTTTGTTTGAAGGCTGCAGAATGACTAAAGGTTCTGTGGTTTCTGTGAGGTTCTGCGTCAACACGCACCTGCACTATGAACTAAAGTTGATCAAAACTTCATTTTTGACTTTTTTCTATATTTTTTACAAACTGCTGTAGTTTCCCATGGATGACTGTTCAGTGCTGCGGGTTTTTCTTACCTCCTCCACCAGCTGCAGCATACGACGGGTGCTCTCCAGTGACTGAAAAGAGATTAAAATTGGAATTTTTATTCTCCATCTGAAATTACAAACAGCTTGAAAACGACAGTCTATTCTAAATGCTCTCTGCTTCAAGATGTTTAAGCTGTTTTTTTTTCTTAAAGCAGCAGCTTTGTGATTTTTCTCCCAAGCCAACATCTGAATCTAAAAGCTTCTTTAAAGTCAGAAGCAAAAAAATAAAAAAAAAGGAAAGGAAAAAGAAGCTATTATTGTGGTGCCGCCATTTTGTGCATGCTCTGCACCGACGACACATGTGTGTGTGTGTTTAATATTCTGCTCAGCTGTGCCACAGTGAGTCATATGTGGAGCTGCAGGGTTGTGGGCCGGTCTGCTTTGGGCCATCACAACGGCGTCGTTTCTCCGTCTGACATGCTCTCACAAAAAACAGAGAGGAGCTCCTGAACGTCAGCCGGAACGCCACGCAGTCGGCTCTGTACGGAGCTGCTGCTCTCACAACGCAACTATCTCCTCTCTCTCCTGTGTGACATAGACGTATATCTGATTAAAAAAAGGAGAATATGGAGGAAAGGTTCCATATTTTTTCCCTGACTCTCTTTTCAGACGCCTGACATTTCTGTTTGAAATCAAATTTTTTATTGATCATGCGCAAAGACAATTTTTATTTGCTGCCATTACCAAGATCATAAATGTCCTAAAATGGGCTGCTTGTGGCAGAATGTATTAATAATACACTTTTTAAACATTAATAAAAAACAAATCATATCTAGCATCTTTTCACATTGATCTGTCCCTCCAGTATTTTGCAATTCTTTCTTTCTTTTCCAATCAAAATCACTTGATTTTGTGAGACATTTTGCTGCACTTATGCTTTGTTAGATCTGTCACAATTACTAATTTTGCTGGGCAATTTGTTGTCACAGACGTTATTGTAATTAATGATTAAATTGTTGTTTTGAGTCCATTTTCAAGGGTTATAATGGTAATGGTATAACAATGCAAGAACACATTTTCAAACATCAATGCATTTTAAATTCAAATAAACATTTAACATTGGAACTGGAAGACTGTTTTAAATAACTAGAGTAAATCAACAAAATAACAAAAACAACAAATAAAATTAATTCTGAAGTCTCTGTAAACAAAATCCCAGACTGAAAAGTTTTGTCATCCAGTTTTTTAGTAGAAACGGAGAAAAAAACCCAATAAATTACTCAAGTGGAAATTATTGAGCTAGTTTTAATTTAGCGATTTATTGCTTATTGTGACAGGCCTAGGCATAGCAAAAATAAGAAACACTGCCATCTGCAGGTGGAAGTTAGCCGCCATTTAGAATGTTTGTGACTATTTTTGCGAAAAAGTTTGAATAAATTCAAAATTACGCATTCGATCGAAAAAATGCGGAGATCTGTTGATTTCACGTGAAATAATGGAGGAACTGATTGATGTATCGCAGTAGCCTTCAGATCAAAACCGCTTAGATTTGACCCATAAAATAAGGAACTGATTTATTTGTGGAGGGCCACATAAAAAGCTACGGCGGACTGAATTTGGCCCCCGGGCTTCAAGTTTAACACAACAGATCTTATGTAATATTCCAAATTCTGAATCAGAGAGTTTTGTTTCCGGTTTGTAGGCCACAGGTCTTTGTCCTCCATAAGCTATAATAATCAACATTAAGAGAAAGAACTCTTGAATTATTTCACTCTGTAATGAATAGAACATGTGTCAAACTCGAGGCCTGTGGGCCAAATCCAGTCTACTATAACTACTTATGTGGCCCGCTAGAGTCTAAAGAGCCACATAAATAGAACTATAATAAGAACTTTCTTAGCTTTTATTTGTATAGTGCCAAATTACATCAGTGTGAAAAGACGTTCAATTTTATTACAAAGATGTTCATTATTATTACATTTTTTCTAAGTTCTCATTGAATGAGGAGAAAGTCAGCCCATCTTGATGTGACCTGACATAAAAATGAGTCAAACGCTCCTTTAAAGCATCTTTTCCTAAAAATGATTTACAAACAAATCCTGAACTTTTTCACAATAGTCCCATTTTTCAGCTGTAACATTTTGTGTTGTTACATCTCTGCTTGTTAGAAGTTGGATGTTTGCATGTTTTTACTCCACCGTACGCCGAACAGCTGCGTCTGGGCAGAAGTGTGTTCTTCTCACCTCGTCGGCCAGCTGGTCGGCGCGCTGCTGCATGTCTGACAGCTCATTGCGCATGTCGGCATCATCGGCCATGGCTGCTGGATGTTGGGGGTGGAGAGGGTCTCCAAGAGGGAAGAGAAGATCCTAATGGGAATCAGGGGTGGGCTGCAAGAGACAGAGAGGGAGAGAATGAAGGTTTGAGCCGAGTTTAGAAGACACTGGTGAAATCTATTGAGGACTTTATCACTGAAGAAGATGACTATGATGGTTAAAAACTGGGAGGAAAGTCAATTGGAATATCCCAAACTTTCTGCGTAACATTCCTGAATAAAATGAGGATCTTTGAACGAATAGCGAATAGAAAGAGTCAGTGGAGTTCACAAGCCATTTCTTCTAAGTAAAGTTCCATTTGTACTGACATTAAGAGCACTTTACACCAGAGCCATATTCACCCGGTCACCAATGCATTCATAACATCTCAACTTCCCAACTGCCAGATGGCTGCTGCCTTCTCTGTTAAGTCAGGTTTGTTTCCTTTCTCTGAGTCAGAAACCTGGAATAAACCGTTTGTGTTCACTTAAAGATGTATAATATGTTTTCCACTTTCAAGATCATCGCAGTTTAAAGACACACAAAAAATCCCAAGTTATTAGCACCGCAGACACAAAATAACTTAGCAAAACAAACTGGTGACTTGAGCTTGAGTGATAATTCTGGATCTTTGCAATCTAAGTTAATGTTAGCACTAGTATCAGACGCTTTTAAGCATTAAATAAACTTCCTTATCTTACGCTTCCCCCTTCTGCATCATGGGTACTCGATCAAGAAGTAGCAGAGCCGACCTGCTGAGTGTCAACAGTTCACAGAGGCTTCATATCGCTGGATGCTTCACGACTCTGGGCTCCCATCTATACACTTAACCTAATTAGGCGAATTTCAGCTCGGTGTTTCTTTTTAATTTCATGACTCTGTCAGGAGACATTTTTAACACCGGGAACCTTCTCTTGTTCACAAACTGTTCATCCCTTGACTTAACCTTACAGGAATCAGCAAGTAAACCAACCAATACAGTTAATTAGGTTGAGTTTTAAAAAATATTTTTGTCATTTCTACAATGTGCTAAGCATATTACTAAGTACATTAATCTTCCAGTGTGTCAATGCCTTTCAGAACGGAGTCTGTATAATTTGGAACAGAAGGTTTGGGCCTGCTGGACGCATCTCATTGTTGTGACGCAGAGAGCAGTCTGCTTGATATATTGCATCAGAGCTCCAGGTGTCTCTGTCGCATCACAACAAGCATCTGCTGGTTCTATTCATTGCATCACGAAGCCTGGCTGTGGTGTGATCACACGGCCTTCCTCCGCACACACCCACATCAGAAGGCTTCTGAGAAGGAGACAAGGAATCGCTTCTACCTTCAGTGTCACATTTATCCTTCACAAGTCAGCTGAAAAAAAAAAAACAAATCCGTTTGAGGAAATAAAAAACAAAGCTGGATGCAGAAGTGTGCACACTCTTAAATGAATACTTTGTTGAAGATGTTTTTGGTTACGTCTTATGACATTTCTTGTCACATCGTTAGATGATGATGGTGAAGCCATTCTTGTCTTGGCTCCCATGAAGGTTGATTGAAAGTTGCTTCAAAAAGGTAGTTTAATTATGAGTTTATCCAACTGTGTTATTGCAGCTTCTTATAATCTTTTTCTTTTAAAGGGGCAGCATTATGTGTTTTCCATGCACATGGTACCATTTTACAACAAAATCAAGTAATTATGCTACTTGTTTAGTTGTTGCAAAAATTCTATATATTAAATATAACTTAAACAAAATTTGACTTCATAATTTAAAATTAAAATCGGACCTCTGTCTCTTTAAGAAGCTCCTGCTCATTCTGAAGCTCTCTTTCAGGAAGCCATCACAACATGGCTCCTCTTTAACCCTTCATTAAGATTTTTACCAGGTTTCACTGAGCAGTAGCTCCTGTAATGAGCTCAGCAGAGGTGCAGATCCACAAGGTGTTTGCTAATTGCTGTTGGCTAGTCTGAAGGAGCTGAGTGAGGAATGGCAGGGAGAGGGAGCTCGGAAACTGCAGCTCAGAGGAGGAGCTTCGTCCTCGAAGGCAGGTCCGCCCAGACATTTTGCACAGCTGAATGGTTGCCATGGGAGACTTAGGATTTCTCAAACATCCAAGAAAGAATAAAATCAACACTTACAAGATTTCAAGTTCAAAAAATATACATTTTACATAGTACTTCCCTGCTAATCTCTTCCTTTAACAGTTTTGTTAGTTTGTATCTTGAATAATACAGGTTATATGGCAAATTAAACATGGATTAATGGTACAAAATATTTCTGCCCACTAAAATCTGGCATTTTAATACGTATGTGTAGTATTCAATGTGACTGTAGCTGATGGGAAGGAGTGATGGGAAGGAGTTCATCTGCCTCCATGCATGTGGACAGACGCTACGCTGAATCCACAGTTGCATCATAATGATTAGGCCTCTGCATTCATTCAGAAGACGGTTTATCTAAATGAACCTTTTGCATGTTAAGCCAGAAACCATTGTATTTACGCAACATGCCCACTCCAGTTCTCCCCACTCCTCTTCTTCCCATGTTCCCCCCGACACACACACACGCACACACACTCTCTCTCTCGGCTCCTCGCCTCGTTTCGGCATTTGGCCGTGTTAGTTACGTAAACCCCAAAATGGTCAGCGCAGTGCAGAGCTTCATGCCTGGATCAAAAACAGGAAAGGAAGACGGAGCATCATCGCCTACCCATGTCGTTGCATAACTCAAGTACAGGCAATTAAATTTTCACAGGCTGCAGTGACCTTTTACTTTACGTCCCCAATCAAAAGCTGAGTGTTTTGCGTCTTGGCTGCCCTCCACACTGCCAGCGTCAGGCTTCCTCATAAAACACAGAGAGAACGGTGAACAAAAGCAGCATGTTCTCGCCTGGTAAACCACTGGCTGTCACCATACCTTCTAAATCAGAACCAACGTGAAGCAAACACTGTTTCTGTCAATTCCACTGGCTCCTGAGAGACATCGCTGTCCAGATCAAACTGTTGACCTGTGAGTCGTTAGGACGGCTGCACCATCATCCAGGAAACACCTCCACAGAGGACAGACATTTTTCCTGAGCTCGCCATTCGATTTAGACTGTGGTGAGGCTGTCTGAGCTACATTTCATTTTTAATTCCAGTTACTGGCAGTTCACTGAGAAAGAATCCTCATCTTGTTTTGAGATCCGGCGATGGCTTCCGATTTAGAACTGGCAGGAATGTCCTAACCTTTAACTTTTTTGGTGTATTACTGCCAACATAACTTTAATAATCCCATTGTCATTCTGAAAGAGTAACACATTTAGACGAACAAGCAAAGCATGCGGCATACTGCTCTCGGTTGTGTTTTACTTTATAAATTCACATTTTGCTTGAAGTCTTTTGGGGAATCAATTGAGTATTTGCCTTTTATTCTTTGTAGCAAATCAGTCAGATTAGATGGAGATCATCTGTGAACACCAGAGTCTTCACAGATTAGATTTAGGTTTAGACTTTGACTAGGACATTCTAACACATGAATGATCTAAACCATTCCATTGCAGCGCCGGCTGTAAGTTTAGGGTCGTTGTTCACCTAGAAAATGAGCATAATGGATTTCTTTCAGTGGAAAGGTTGAAAGGTCGAAACGCCTGGAAACAAGCCGCAACCGATGGAATACCATCACATCCACTTTGCAGTGGCACTACCAACAATTCATTGTGGAAGTTTTAGTAAGAAAATTCTTGATTTGACTTATTGCTCAAGTTGCATTCTGTCCCTGCTATGAAACCACAGTGGAGATCAACTAAATTCCTGAGGAAAACCAACTACTTCACATTTTTGTCAAAAGACTTATTACCAAGCTAATTGATTTTATATACTTGTGGGAAGGAAATTATTGGAGCACCTAAATATAAAGCTAATCATGAATGTTTTTATTTAAATCCAGTTGTGCCATCTTCTCAGTCTACAGATAGAATGCTGCAGCATCTGTCTTCACAGACATACACATACAAATACGCAGTGAGACACTTTGTGACAATATTTCCATGAGACTGTTTTCTTTTTTCCAGCAATAATCAATCTGACGTATTTGTGGCCCACCCTCCATTTGTTTCATTCACAAACCCACATTTATTTTTAGATTTACAACCCATCCAATGCACTGTGTCTGTCGGCTCTGAGTCGCCACAGACCCGTGTGTCCTTTGCTCCTGACTTTTTATAACCCTGTCATCGGCTGTTACAGTCCTGCTGACGTTTATGGCGGCTAACGGTAAGCAGTCGACCTCTTCACCTGATGTGAACAGGATGACAGCGAAGCAACAGGGAATGGAAAAAAAGAAGGAATCACACTGCCGGTTATAAAATCATAAATACAGGCTGTTGATTGGAGCTCTGAATACACAAACCCAACGCTGTTGTGTGTGTGTGCAAACAGGCGTGTACTCTCTCGCTTTAGTGCATCCATTTTGTTCCGAGGTCGGGGGCAGAGTGTGGTTTGCTGATTTCTTTTATGGCTTAAAAAAGGTGCCATAGCTACAAGTTGCTACACGTCACTGAACTTTTATTACTGCTGCCTAGAAGACACGTCCATCTCAGCACATTAGAATACATCTGAAAAAGTCATTTATTTCAGCAATTCAATAAAATAAATGAAACTATATTATAGCTTCTTTATGGAGTCTGTGACATTTTTCGAGCATTTTTTCATATTAAGTTTGATAATTCAGTTTCAGTCTCTTAGAAAATTTTTATCACAGCTGACTGTTAAAAGGGTAGTATTATTAATTTTCCAGGAACATAAATCCATTTTATAGCACTATGTTACATTCAGCTGATATAAGAATGCTGGACATATTAAACATAACTTAAAAGAAATGTAACTTTGAAATCTGACACCTTGAAATCGGGTGTCTGTCTCTTTAAGAAGCTCCTACTATATCCGACACTCGACCTTCAGCACGTTTTCACAACATTACTTCTCCATGATGCTGTTTACAACTGTTGGACTGAGAAGTAGTTTATCTGATGAGCTCAGCAGACTTTTAATTCCACCAGGTGTTTGTGAATTGCTGCTGCTGCTAGTCTGAAGGGACCCAATGGAGAAGGTGTGAGGACTGCAGCTCTGAGACGAAGCTGTGGAAAAGTAGGAGGAGCTTTGTGAGGGAAACCATTTAGGCACTCTGAATGGTTCCCATGGAGATTCAAGGATTCTTCAAATATGCATAAAAGAATCAAAGCAACATTTCAGGTATGTTTTTGATGAGGAAATAACATTATAATATGATCTAAAGCTAAAGAATTTTACATTTACAAAATTCCGCCCCTTTAAGAATAAAAAAGTGACCCTACTGAAAGTACAATATGTTGACGCACTATAAAGAACATTTACTCAGTGGAGACTCCTGCTCCAAGTTACAAACATGAGGTTTAGCTCCCGTTTGTGAGTCCTGCTGAAAAATGAAATCAAAAGCACCATAAAGCTTGTGATCAGCAGGAAAAATAAAACTTGATAAACCACAGTGGACCAAAACAAACACTTGACATGGCATCCTAAATTATTACTCATGTGGAAACTTCACTCCGGACTTCAAACAACATGGACTCTGTCCTAAAATAAATGCTAAATTGTCTTTGATCTGAACTGATGGCGCCTCTGGTTCAGAAGTGAATAAATATGAACAATAATTCATCAATATTGACTAAACACTTAAATGAACGCTGCTCTGTAGACTTCCATGCTGCTGATATTGGTAATGCTTGTGAAATTTTCTCCTTCCACTCAACTTCCCAAATAATACCACCGGATACAGCGCTCTGTGAACAAACAGCTTCTTAGAGAATATCAAGTCACCCGTCTTCTCCATGACTGTGTAGGTCACCTGTGTCAAACCCGAGACCCGGGGGCCAAATCTGGTCCACCGCAACTTTTTATGTGTGCAAATACTGCAAAATTTTTTGCAAATATTTCTAAATTAGCCACAGAATCAGTGATTTTGATTTCAACAATAGCAAAATCTTGCAGGGACTTATCAACGTGAAAAGATATTCAGTATTATTTAATTTTAGGAAGTACTCAATGATTGCAGATGCAACTCTTAATTAATTGGTTTTATCAACACATTCTGACACAAGAAAATTCATGATCTTGATGTGACCGAAAGTGAAAATGGTTCATAGACCATAACACAGCACAGCATTTCTGCTACAAAAATTATTCCCATTATTAATCTTAAGAAATACTGCAATTTTCTAAGAAAGAGGATTTTGTGTTTTCAGAAACTGTAAGAAAAAAAATCATCAAAATGATCATGTTTCAATTTAAATGACCAAAATAAATTCAACGTCATTTCATTTTCTTTTATTTCATTCACTGTAGATATTTTGGTTAATGAAATCCTGGATGAAAAAATGACAACAGCTCTGCCTCATCTCTCAGTCGTCACTATGTTTTCTCTTCTCTTAAATCTCTGTTTTTTTCAGCATTTAATTGGACAGAATTAAAGTGTGGAGCGTTTAATCTCACATTGTATCACCGGGTATTCCCCAAATTCTCTATCTCAACAACCAAAACAATTCATGATGCATTTAATTGCAGAAATCAGGTTTTGCTTCGTAAGATAATTCATTCTGTTTGCCTTGGTTTTACTGCAGAGCCTTGTTGTTGCTTGGCAAAGACACACAATGGTTCTATGTCCAGTGAGTCGGTTGTTTCATGTTGTTTGACATCCAGTATTGGTTTCACATTTTAATGTTTTATTTAGCTCTGCATGTTTGTCTGCTACTTTTTGAATGACACATGTAATTATGAAAGTAACATACAGAAAATGTCCTACAAATAGTGAGAAGCATCAGTCCTTCACAAACTCCTGGTGAAAATGCCACCACATTACCAGACGTTTGTTGGAGTTATCACGGTAACCCGTTACTTGGTATGGCTCATGACACCAATTCAATAAGGTCAGAGCGAAAAAAACATTAAAGTGAAGTATATCAAGTGACGTTTTTTTTAATATAAATTATAAAGTGCCAAATGTTTCCCTTTGGTTAAAAGGAGCAAAATATCTTTAGAGGTCAGAGTGAAAATTTTAGGGGGAATTGCACCTCTGAATCTAAATTCATCAACTTCACATTCAATTAACAACTGGATGATTGAACAAGAGCACAATGAACCCCAAACACACAGTAATTAGTATTAGATTGGACAATACAGGTTTGTTTCAGGAAACCAGACAAGTTAAATGAGTTGTACAGTGATATGAAGGGTGGATAAAGGAGGGATTTTTCTGTCTTCTCTGCTAAACAAATCTTTGATACTAACACTTTAAAACTGGTTTGTGGTGGCAAAGAACGAGCCGAGTCAAAAATGCTCAAGTGCGCATTCCCACCAAAAGTGTTTAGTTTGCTTTAATTCAACTTTGGTTCCTTTGCCTTGAAAGCCTGGTTCGTTTTGGGAGGTGTGAATGCAAAATCGAACTCTGATTTGGACCAAAACAGCAAAGAGGGTGGTTCGCCTAAAAACCTCAGTCTTGATTCGGTTGAAGTGAACTGGTGCTATTCAAATGCATTTGTCAATGTGGACCACTCCAAAAGCAGGAAGAGAACCATAATAAAAGGCATTCTGGGTGAATACGTACAACTCAAAACAAATCAAAGTTACCACTAGCTGGAGAAATTGCTTTTACCAACAACAAAAGAGAAATCGTACAACCACTAAACTCTGACGCTGCTACATTTGTGTTTACATTTCATGAAGAAGAAAGTTGCATTGACATTTGAGTCATAACAGGTCAATTAAATATTACTTTTATTATGGTCGAAAAAGAAAAAGTTGCCAAGTTTGGATTTAACTGAACTGATTACGGTTGTTACCGAACGGATCCTTCGTGTCTGCATGTGCTTTATGAAAATGGGCGCCTTCTTCTTTAGATTTCAATGGCAGCTTGCATCCATTATTTCCATTATTGTTGCCATCTATTGGATCCTAATATTTGTACCTCAAATTCTCATGATGATCCCAGTATTATTTAAAAAAACGAAAAATCTTCTTTTTTCCCTCAATGCTATTTAGCTGATCAACAACATTCTCAAATTTCAATTTCCTATTAAAACCTAATTCCGTTTTAATGGGTGCTTTCTTCTTTTATTTCCAATTTTGACTTCCAGTGATTCACTTCCTGCTAAAGAGCTCCCTGGTGGTTTGAAGAAAAATCCACAGAAAAGCCACACTGGGCTATAAGCTGCAAGGTTCAAAGCTTAGGAAAAAAGTAGCGGCTTATAGTCTGGAAAATACGGTATGTGAAAAAAATCTAAATGCTCTCTGGTATTGTTCAGGGGGCCGGACCAAATGTGGAGGCGGGCCGGATCCGGCTCGCTGGCCGTAGTTTGGTGACCATTATTATAAAGTATGTACACTAAGGGCTCCTGTTCAAGGTTGCTAAGTATCTAATACTATTTCTAAATAATGAGTACTCTACAGTTTCTGATAAAATAAACTAAAGAGTGACTGATCTAATTCCTTTTCTGGGTTAAAAGTAATATTAACTAAGCAGTGACTGTTCCTGTTAAGTATTTCTGGATTCCAAGTTTGTAGTTATTCTAATTCTAATTCTGATTCTATTTCTGGGCTGTATAATGATAATATTGATCTAAATAGTGCGTACTCCACAATTTCTGATATTAATAATAAACTAAAATAATCCTTTTCTGGATTAAATAGGGAGTACACCACCGTTTCTAAAACAAAAAAGATTAATGGACACTGTAGGGCAAGTGGCAACATTCAGACAAAACAAAGGGGCAAGACAAAGACATAAGTGAAGGCGGTGACGTCAGAGGGCCATGAAGCCAGGTGGCTGTGGTCCCTGACGTAGTCTGATAGAGGTGTTTTATTATCAAGGAATGAGGTTGTTAGGTGCGCTCGGCACTACAGCTCCATGGAAACAGTAGCAGGTGAGAAGGGAAGAGCGTTGTGTTTCCATATCTTCGAGGAGATTAGAGATATGCAGCCCTTCCAAGGCCACATGGGGAAAGCCAATTCATAAACAGAATGTCTTAGGTCGGGAAGATTATACATTTCAATCTTCCCTAAAGTCTCTCCGATACATCCCAGTTCCCAATCATCGAAATTAGTTTGGTCGTTCCACTGAACCAAAACTAGTAACTTCTCTAAGATCGATTCCATCCCGTTAGTGAGTTTTAGAATCTCTGTCTCTGTCCACACCAATAGCCTGAGTGTTCGTTAGTTTGGCCAAGTCTGTCACAAATTTGTCGATAAGACAGGAATCCACAACCTCCAAACAACAGAAATCCTGTTATCATAAATAAATTCAGGGTGAATCCCGCCGGGTGTGTCCCCACAGGACAAGAGGGCTCTCCTGTGCCCTGGGCACAGGAGAGCTCTCCTGGTTACAGGAGAGCCCTCTTGTCCTGATCTTGCATTGAAAGATTGATTGATCCATAATTTGTAGATTTGGATGATGTGCAAAGAAAGGCTCCAAAAATATAGAAAAAGACAGGACAAAAACAGAGCAATAAGGGATGGTTAGGGCAGGGAGGGAGCAGAGGGAAAAAGCGTCCGCCTTCATCAAGAGCAAGAAAGTAAAACTATTCTGGCCAGAGAATTTCTTGGCAGAATGAACTAGAGGGCTTCCCTTCTGAACTTGTTACCTCCAACATTTATCTAGAGGTTGCCAACAGATGAAAAACATTAAAGTCTCCCAGTGGGGTGGCACTTCTATTCCAGGAAGCAAAGCAACGCAACCCCAGTTTGACAGACCAAGTGTCTGAAGCTGAAGTGACATCCCAGTGCCCTGCTCTAAAACTGTTGTGCATTATTGACCAAGAGAAGTCCAGAAGCCATCATTTATTCATCTGTTCCCACCATTAGCGCCCACATGGCACAGACACATGGGTAAGTGGAGAAAAATTGGAGGAATCAAGTTGGATAGGTTGTCAGCTTTGGTTTTTAACAGTTTCTACCTGGTAGCAGTCTTACTCTAATCTGACACAACACTGCAGGGGTCCAGTTAAGGTACAGCACATATTGCATATTAAATTGCAAATGCATGATTTCATTGTGCTGTCAGAAAATAAAGCCTGAATGTTTTGGAACCTGCAAAGCGTTCCATCTGCGACTTGATTAAAGCTTTAAACCTGAATAAGAGAGGCAGTGTAAGATTTATCAAAAATGTGTCACCAGAGATAAACCTGAGCTGGTTGTTGTTTCTAGAAATGGAGAGTCAGTTTAGTTTTGTACTCAGTGACTTTCATCATTTCCACTTTGTTGTTCTTCATAGTGTTTGAGAAGTTGGTCAATAGAAATCAGAAACAGGTCATGACCTCATACCTAGCGTAACTCCTGCAGTCGCAGATACAAAAACCAGTTTGCCTTTTGCTCACTGAGGGAGCTAACTGTTAGCAATGCAAAACGATTACAATCTATTCATCTGTATATTGTTCATTCAACTGCTGAAGCGACCTGTTTACAGACAAGGTTACCAGCTACTGCATTCTTAGATAATTTAACGAACAGTTTATCATTGCAGCTTTTACCACTGTTGCTATGCATGGCAGCCATGCTGGATACCAGGGTTCCATAAACCTCTGGCATTAACTTTCAATGTTTTTAAAGTCACTAACTTTAGCTGTAATGTTTTAATAAAGAACTCAAACAAAAGCCAAACAAAAATGTCAAACGTTAGCATGCTAGCAGCACCGAAAGCTACTACAGTCTGAGTCTGTGCTAGTTACAAAGTCTCAGACTGTAGTGATGCTAACCTAAAGTGTCAAAGGGATGCATGTGTTTGGTTTTTTGATGGCTCTGATGAAACTGTGTTGCTACAGCACAGTAAAAAAGTTTCTGCCCTCTTCTGTTTTTTCAATGTTTCAGATCGGCAAACAAATAAAAATTATCTGAGCAAATAGAGAGACCGTTTTGAAATCATGACTCGGTCAAATTTTCCCAAAGACAACCAGGACTGATTGTCAGACCTGTAGAATTAAAAAAATAAATCACTAAAGTAGATCCTACTTGACAACATGAAGAAGGCAAGATAAAAAATATCCACTTTTACATACCATTCTAAAGGTACTGCAGAACAGATAGGAAATGAAATATTTGATGTCAAGCATTCTGGAGAGAGCTATGAAGTCATTTCTAAGGTTTTAGGATTCTAGAGACCCACATCCACAAAGAGAGAACACAGAACAATGGTGAACATTTTCTGGAGTTGCCAGTCTACCAACATACCAACAAGAGCGACTTGACAACAAATGACGTGAAGGATGTGATTCTTTTGACTGGCTCTTTACTCTGAACGATAGGACTCGAGTCTCAGCAAGAGCTGTTCTCTGTTTTTCATTTCTCGCTCGTAATGCTCTGCACTTACTGTCAAATAGCTACTTATTTAATTTAAAATGATATTTATTACGTAGGAGAAGCACCGCATTTGAGAAGGAAACAAAAGAAAGTCCATAGGAGAGTATCAAGCCGGAACTCAAGCACAAAAAAATGTCTACTTGGAATTGGATGTGTGGTATCACACACCTCTAAGAGAGTGGCCTAGTCAAAATCTAGACTAAATCTAGGGAGATGCTGGCGGATGATGTTAAACAGGTCCTTCATAATAAAAAACTCCCTAATATGTATGAATTACGGTAATACAATTCTGTAAAGGAGAATGGCTCAAAAGACTCACTTCAAGTTGTTAACTGTTTCATTTGTTGTAGAGTAAATAACCAAGTAAAGGCAAGTTCAGATTTTACCTTTAGGTAAAACAGAATGTTCTGAGTTGATCCACCACACTCTGAGGATGATATATAACATCATAACCAACATGTTATTATGGGTTTCTCAGATCATTCAGAAACCTATAACCACTGGGTAGATGAAGATGTCTGTGTGGAGAAACAGGGGCCTTCAGAAAGAATCTGCGTCACAATGCGCTACCAGGCATGTTATACAACACCAATGCAAATTCTACAGGGCATGTTGTATCCTTGCCAACAGTGGTTTATTATGGAGTGTTGGAATACAGCAGACATTATAGGATACTCTGAGCTATCGACGAGCTATTGAAGCTAAAGGTTCAACTACTAACGCCTGATGTTTGGGTGGTACATAAAATACCCAAAATGTCGTCAGAGTCTGTAGTCATCGAGCAAGAACAGAAAACAGAATTGTTTTTATTGCCTGTAATGTTTCAGCTTAGTTTTCTAACAGTGAACAGACAGCCTGAGGGTATGGACGAGGCTTTTGATTCAGAACTAACCGCCGTCTATTCCTGTCCGTAGGTGCAGAGGAGGCGCAGATTGGGGGTCTTTATTTTTAGAATCAAAGGCAAATAAAAAGAAGACAGAAAGTACAAAGGAATATGCTGTGATTAAAAAAAGGGACTAAAATAAGAACAAAGCTTTGTGAGCACACCCTGCCAAAGACATTTATTTGTATTCGGTTCCCTCTTCGGTCTAGAGCCCGCACAGTCACATTCATAACCATGTGGCCGCTGCCGATGGCACTTCAGTGGATAGAGGGCCTGGGGGAGACGATGGCTGATGAGTCGGATATGACAGGGAGGGGGCGCTCACGACTGTATGCTGTACGGCTAAAAGGAAATATAAAAAGGAGCAGGGATGGTTCCATGCGTCAGGTTACTGCAGATAAACATATAACCGGTGATCACCCAAGCATCAAACCCACCGCAGCCTGAACAGAGAGCTACTTCTGCTTTGTGAGCGTATAAACGCAGTTTTATTTTCTTTGGAGCTGATGGAATCTCGGCGCAGGAAGCAATCAGAGCGGCAGCGGCGCACGACGTTCCTCGTGAATTTCTGAGATGCTGCAGCGTTCCGTCAAGATGTTATCCTCTAATCGAGCTGTGACCAGCTCTTCTAGTCACAGCCTTGTTTGGCCTTGGGATCTATGACGCAGGATATAATACTGCAGTCCCATTCTGAACATTACCAAAATAATTCCCAGGTTTCATTCTATTAAGTTTGGAAAACAAGACTGATCTGATGGTTTAAAGACCCTGAAGGGAGCAGGATGTGTTTTCCAGGCACATAAACTTTTTTAAAGCATAATCAAGTAACTATGTTACCTTCACTTGCTCTAAAAATGCTAATATATATCTCAAATATGACTTAAAATAAATTTGACTCTGAAATTGGGCCTCTTGTCTGTTTAAGAAACTTCTGCTCTTTCTGAAACTCCATCTTTTGGAAGTCATCACAACATGGCTCCTTTATTAACCCTTTAACAATGTTTTTAGCCCTGAGAAGTAGCTGAGAAGTAGTTTGCATAATGAGCTTAATGAGCATAATGAACACCAGGTGTTTGCTAATTGCTGCTGGCTAGTCTGAAGGAACTGAGTGGGGGAGTCAGGCTTGGAAACTGCAGCTCTGGGGAGGAGCTTCATCCTCAAATGCGGAGCTAGGTTCAACCAGGCATTTTGCACAGCTGAATGGTTGCTATGGAGATTAAAGGATTTTTTTCAAACATGGATGAAAAAATCAAGACAACACTCCAAGTATGTTTTTGATGAGGGAATAACAATATAACATTATATAAAGCTCAAAAAAGTCAATTTTATATGATTCTACTGCTTTAAAGCACTTGATGGACATTGTTGAGTCATTCAGGACTTGCATAAAAAACATCTTAAGTATTTTAAGATATTTTGCATTTTTAGGCTCACCATAACATTACAAGACACATATAAAGAATATAGCTGATACTAATTAAGTTTATTACGAGAAAGAAGAGTATAAATTAGTTTCTCAAATAAAATGCAATTCAAATTAAGTTCTGGATGTAGCCAAGTTCACATCCAGTGCTTTGCTACATCCAGCCTGTAAATTTGACAAATTACAGGCAGATACTTATAGAGAGCAACTGGAATTTATCATTTAGCTTCAGAAGGTGGGACAGAGTGCTTGTTTTTCAAGTCATTAAGTAATCCTCAAATCCAAAGTTCAAAACCTTTCATTTTCAGTCTTAAGAAGTCATTTGACAAAATGTGAACTTTATTCACGTGTTTAAATGTGTTTTTGTTTGCTAGAACAACCAGCAGGGGGAATTTAATTTCAAAATCTTCCGACAATCTCTGGAAAGCATAGCACAACTTAACATGTCAGTGATGAAGAGGCTCACTGCTCAGGACACTATGCGATCAGGGGGCAGCACTCAAATAAAATTGTCTGTCTATGCAACCAAAACAATTTTTCTGTTGTTACATCGTGTGGAGAATGTCCAGTTAACAACATGAAAAGGTGCCTCTGTGTTGTAGACAATTTGAACACCTTAGAACGCTAGTGATGCTAATGGTTAAACTTTATACAAATTAATACACTATTAACAACTTTTTAAATAATCCAGAGTGCATTGGATTGTCCATAACTCAAAATTCAAAACACATAAAGAGCTCAAATCTGAATTGGATTATGTATCGTCTCATAAATACAAATGGCATGGTGACATTCGTCATGGAAACGCCACTGCTTGACCACATCACACGATTTGCAGGGAAAGATACAACAAACACCAAATGTGCTGACTGCCCACGCTTCACTGACCCAAACAACAACGCCTGGATATGATTTCAGGGTGAAAGCGGAAGGCATGGATGCGAAAGCTGGTTTCAACTTACAACAACAAGGTCCGAGGCGTGGCCGATCCTGGGGTGAAAACAATATGCTTGGAGCCACAGATCCATGAGCAACTCGAGCTGTTCATGTTGCTTCCTGCGTACGCACGCAGAAATGAGAAATGGCTGCCTATTTATGGGATGTTTATTCCATTTTCTCTCAAGCAGTTCCCCAAATCACTAACATTTGTTTACTTTAGCTTTTCATTCTTTTTCTTTTTAGTCTTTTCAGCACTCAAAAGTATGATATTGTATGAGCAGAAGCAGGGACAGATGGCAGTAAGATGCCACCACCGAACCATCAAAATAGATCTGCATCACATACACTAAAGTGGATTTCACAGGGAAAAAATGGGAACTCTTGGGCAACATTAACTTCGTTGAGAAGGTAACAATGATTAGGGCTAAATTTAGACTATTTCCACTTTGTGCATACTGGACAATTAAATTACTTATTTCCAGACTGGAATGGCTTTGCTATGGTGGACATGTCAAAAATTAATAATGTTCTTCATGGATACAAATGAGAGGAGCTCCACTGACCGGCGGTGGCTTAAAGGCCTGCATCTGGGCAGAGGCCATTTTGTTTCTGTGTTTTGTTTACTGTGGAGAGTGTTTCTTGGAACAAGCAGGACAGTCCCGTGGGAGCTGACTGGACAGGAAAAAAGCTCAACTTTGGCAGCTCCCACCTGCAATAAAACCCAATGCTCTTCTTCTAGTTCCCTCAAAACAACCTCAGACTGCAAAGCTGGAGCTCTGCTTTTCTTCTTGTCTTAAGAACCCAATATTTTCAGGAAAATTAGCTTTTTTAAAGTCAAATCTGAAGAATGTGAAGCACAAAGCTTAGTGCTTAGCTTAGCTCAGAATGCTACGTCACACACACAATCTGTGAATATAACATTTATAGTACATCTGCTCTGTTACATTATGACATGATCTTATGGAACATTTCATTTTAAAGCAGTTTTGTTTTTAGGATAATACCCAATATAGCAGTAAGGAAGCAACTACTTTGTGAACAAACACATTGAACAATGTTAGCCTAGCTGTCATAACTTAGCTCAAAAGAAAAAAACAACAACAAAACAACACACACCTGTTATTCCCCATTATGTTCTGTTAAACAATCCATACCCAGTAAATCAATGACCAACTGAAAAGCAATAGCACTTTTGGTAAAACTAGCACTGGTGAAGTCTAGGAATCTTTCTAGCAACTGAGTGACTGGCATCCAGCTAAGCAATGCTGGAATTTTTAGCTTTGCTGAAATGGCCGGTAACTGTTGTCCTCAGGCTACTTGACCACCAGTCCCGTAAAATACAGAATTGCCCCGTATTTGGCTTATAAATGTTGCGTCCCATGTTGAGCCTATATGGGGCACGATTTGTTCCGTATTTCTATAAATGTCCGATAGACACGCCTATCACACACATATCAACACTATGTGTAACAATAATGAGAAAAATAAAATACAGGTTATATTAAGGTCAGCTAAATTGTCTTGGCAGGAGATAAAGGACACCCCCACCCCCAACGCTGTTGTCGTATTTTTCAGCCTCCCTCTTGAAGTAGTCCAGCTGTTGAAGAATACTCTTGTTGGTTGTAACTTTGGAAGAGCAAGAAACCTTTTATACACCTGTAATCTGTGGTACGTTTCTTCCATGGTCACATTTGACTTGTAGGTGACGTTCTTTTTCCAACATTTTTTGCAGTTTTTGAATCTCCTCCTGCTCTGATTTGACTTCAGCCTGATATGCAATCCTTTGGTCTCCTTCCTCTTGGAGTTCAAAAATCTGACTCTACAATTCTGTTTTAAGATCGTCTACCTGCTTTGTGAGATCTTTGACATGTTGGCTCATCTCTTTCACATCTTCCACTAAAGGGGTGATCTCGAAGCCAGCAGAGGGAGTTGATGTCATTGATACCATTGGAACTGAACATTCTATTGTAGCCTGACGTAAAAACATTTTGCTAGACATTGAGAAGTTTTAACTTTTGTTATCAAACATTATGAAGCTAAAAGAAGAAAAACGTCAGAAATACATAGAGTAGGGTTGCCACCGCTCCGTAAAATACAGACACGTCCCATATTTGATAAATGTTGCATCACGTATTGGGACACGATTTGTTCCGTATTTCTATAAATGTCCTACAGACACGCCTATCACACATATATCAACACTAAGTGTAACAATGACCAAAATAAAACACAGGACGTATTAAGGTCAGCAAAATTGTGGTGGCGGGAGATAAAGGACCCCAGAAACCCCCGGAACCCCAGAACGCTACGGTCTGACGCTGCTGCCTATGGACACTACGCAGCCGCAGTGGGTTGCTATCAACCCTTGTCTACTAAAATGTGCTTAGAAGTAAGAACTCTGTCAGAAATAAAGACGTAAATGAAGAGACCCACATTCCAGGCTAAATAGGCAATTATTTTAAAAAGTGTCCATCGTGATGCCGTGTGCTGCTGTATGATGTGATTGATATCAGACAGACTGGATCAGGAGAGGAACACTGCAGACCCGTTCACGTCTCTTTATCCCTCAATCATCTCCTGAGGCTGATACGGTACAGAACTTTTTTTTTCTTTATTCAGTTTCTTATTGTGCTTTTAAAAGACTATTATGAATTGATTATTTGCTTAGGATGTTGAGTCTTGAATGATAATTTATTTAATATATAATAATATCAGCCAATGTAATATGAATGGCAATTTAAAGAAGACGGGGGCCAACAGGGGAACTGAGAAATTATACTAAATAAATGTCCTTTTTGATACTCAGTGGTAGATATTTTTAACCTTCACAATTTTACTTTCACAATTGCCAGTAAGAAAAAATTTGAATTCTGCACTTATAGCTCCTGTATGGAGATAGAATCACATTTTCCATTTGCATTGGTCAGATCAGGATCTACAACCTGAGACACAAGTGCTCTGATTGGCTCTGAACATAAAATTACGAAATATATTGCTCTGTTTTTTTTTTGTTTCATTCTTTTTTAAGTGCTCCCCACAAAAATAACACTGACTACACTGGCCCTCATGGCACATTTGGTCTAGAACCAGCTTCCAAACCTAACTCTTTATTTGTATAAATATTTTGGTAATACTATTTTAAATACCAGAATGTTCACATAACTTTTATATTTTGGGTTGTCTGAGGACACATTTTGAATATTAAATCAGGTATTATGATCAATTACTCAGTACTTGAGTAGATTTTTATCAAATAAATTTTACACCTACTTCGTTAAAGCTTAAGTGAATCTACTCAAGTATAAACATGTTGACGGTTTGCTACTCTGATTGGAGTACAATTTTGGTGGACGTCTCTTATTTTGATTTCTGAAAGGTGGCAACCCTACCTTTGTAATTAGTCAAAAATTATCTTTTTTGTTGTAGATTTCAGAAAACATATGGAAACAATTGCATTAAACTATCCTGACCAACAAAAATACACAAACAGCAGCTGTGACTCATTTGTTTGCCTGGTGTCTGAATGTTTGCCTGGTGTCTGAAAAGCAAACAAGGGGAAGTTGTTAAGTAAAGGCTGAAAAACAAATAATTTTGTGATTTGTGTAGCATCAAACTTCACTGTGATCTAAATGCAAGTCAGAAAACTAGCAAAATCGTAAGCTAGCCTGTGACTTAGCTCTGACGTATTAACAAAGTGTTGAATACCACTGACTTCAATGTGGTTAGACACTGCTGAAACATGTGTACAATTAGTAGCATTCAGGTGTAAAACATAGCTTATTACTACATCTCTCTATGCTTTCACAAGCTGAGAACCCATGTTGGATTTTCAGGTTGGAGAATGTGTCAGAACTCTATAATTATGGAACTTTTCCAGTTTGGTTTCTGAAACATCATCCCATTGAACTTATGTTCAAAATTAGAGATGGGCAACACTCTATTGCCGATCTCTTATGAAACCGAATTAACATAACAATTAGTCATTCTGGAATATTAATAAACACTAAGTGGGAAAGCTTGGAACCCAAAAATCTGATAGTAAATTTGTATCTGTTATTTTTGATGTTCAAACTATTTTTACGCTGCATTCTTGAAACCATGTCTATTGACTAATACACTTCAGTTTTCACCAAGTATTTGTGGAAAACTGTTATCACATTTATTATCACCGGATAAAATACCATGTCATTTCAAGCCTTGGCATAGTCTGTGTACATCCTACTCAATAAATACATTTACACCACTTTCAAATTTAGCAAGTGTTCCTGACATGAAATCTGTTTATATTTTTTATACATTTTTAATCTTGTAAGTGTACTAATCGATCTGTTGTATTATTCCGCAACATTATAATTGTATAATTGTGGCTCTTCTGTTTTGAATAAAAGCCATTTATGCTTCATGTTTTTTAAAAAAAAAACCAAATTGTCGATATCTTAAAACCACAAAATGTGCTATTTTTAGTCAATGTTATCTATTTATCTAAAGGTTAGGACCCTATTGCCTGTCACCACTCAGACTCAATACTCAATGCTTTCTGAATTTTAACCATCTTTAATCAAGATCCATGTTTAATGGACTTTGAGTGAAAGAGAAGACGATAAAGTTAAAACATCCAATTCCTGCACATGGTTGTCATGGCTCCACTGGCTGCATTCAAAGAAAGGGAAGGTAAACAGAATGATCAGTAGTTAAACTGAGGTCTGAGGCAGTTGGAACCAGCTGGTGGTCCACATCTTTTGCCTGAGTGGACCTAAAAAAAGGCGCTTTAGCAGAAAATAGCAGTCGCTTATTATTGGGAGAGCAGACAGGTACGCTCATTTATCATCTCCTGCAGAAGTCTGAACACAGAAGCTGAACCCATTCTGGGAGGACGGATCTGGATTGGAGGGTTTTTTTTAGGTGGATCAAACTATGATCAAATCACCCCTATAGGCCTACCTTTTTTTACTCATTTTCTCATGTTACAAACACACTAAATGTATTGTATTTAGATTTTCTATGACAGATCAACACAAAGTGGAAAGAAAAAGATATGTAGAGTTCAAACATTTTTACAAATAAAAATCTGAAATGTGTGGCGTGTTTTTGTATTCAGTCTCCCTAAATTAGTCCAAAGTCAGACAAGGGCTGGTGGTACCCTGCATGTTTTAGCTCGTTCTCTGGTTCAGCACATCTGGATCAAATGATGGGCCTTTGCAGAACATTATGACCAGCTCAGCAGGTGGCTGGGCCATTTTAATCAAACACTGTAAAGAATTGATGTAAAACCTACAATCACAACAGAACAAAATACTACAAAGTGGAAAACATAAGTATTCTATTCACAGAAACCTTTGTAAGCTGTCAAACAAAATGTTTATGTTGTTTAGGAACTATAAGCGAGAATAATCATGTTTTGTTTGTTAAAACTACAAATTGTAGTAAAAAAAATTCTAAAAACCAAACAGTTCTATTAATAATAGGAAGACTATGATAACATCACCTTCCTAAAGTAATATTTGAATATGGTTTCTCCGAAAAACAATAAAAACTCCGACATTATCGTTTCTCAACTAAGTACCCCGCACCGAACGTGAAAAAGTGCTGCTAGCTAAATAGCATTTGACAACAACTCATAGGCGAGACATGCTGCCAGAATTATGGTGCGATAAATAAAACGTCATTTAACGAAACTTCGTGAAAGATAATTTCCCTCAAGCAAATGCACTCGAATCATTAGAATAATAATTACAGCCATAACTAATACCGTATTCCTCCAAAACTTCCTCCCTGACCTGTCTGCCGCGTTCCTTGGCCTGCCATGTTGTTCTCGAATATTCCCGGATCTACAGCGAACAGCTGGACTCCATTTTTATCGATAACTTCTGAAGACAGCTGGAACTCAGGTAGGGGCATTAAGGAGAGGTTCATGTTACAACACAAGCCACGATTTTCTCTTTTGTTTTATTTTTGCAAACAAAATGTTGAAAACCCATTTGTCGTTTTCCTTCCACTTCGAACAATCAGCCGCCATATTTGGTGGTGTCATTATTCACCCGGCTCGTTTTAACCCAGACTAGGAGATCTGCTGGACGAAAACAGATGGCCTGCGCCCCTCCGCCCCCAATAATGAAATAAATAAATAAATAACGCAAAACACGCAATGCCCCGCATCAGTCCCACAGTCACGGCTGCTGCAGATTCACGCGGGAAGTGAATGATGACCGGCGTGTCTCTGAGAGACACTGACCGGGTGAGTCACGGTTCCCCCGCAGAGAGCAGGATCTGCCTCTCCAGCTTCACCCCCTCACTGTTACCGTGACTCCCCTTCTCTGCAGTCCAACACGGTGGGGGAGGGAGGGAGGGAGGACTGCAGGATGTGATTCTGATCATGGCCATGTTTAGCGTTTTTCTTTTTGTTTTTTTCTTTGACATGATTCAGACCAAGCCGCGTCTTTCCTCAGTAAAATCGTAAGATGTCAAACTAGAAGCAGCGTCCATCGGAGTGCATGCGGCCGGTGTGCGCCATGTGGCTCATGTGAAGCAATTCCAGCTGCGCCAGAGATGCAATCTGCTGCATCATCGCATTTAAGACAGCGGAGCTTGAACGTCTCACGGCAGCAGCCATGGCAACGCGGAGAAACCGCCGTCTACACGCGGCTGTCACTCGAGTTTAGGAGATGATCTTGATTTGATTTTAGATGACACAATTTGTGAGATTGTGTATTTTTCTTCTTCTTGCCGCAAAAACAAGAAAGCAGCCCTAGATGATGCCTGCTGCGATGCGGCGTACTGAGAGCTGGATGCGGGAATCGGCGCTCGATTTGCGCCACTTGAGTCCACAGATGGACCCTGAAGGTGGAGAGTACAGAGGAGGAATCACTCGGGTGGGTGTCATAGTGCGGGTTTCACCATGGCTCTCCCTGGAGGAAACCCCCCACCCCCATCACCTTAACACCCACCACCAAGATCCTCTTTCCGCACCACGATCACGTAAAAAGGTGCCACGCAGTTTGCGTGAAGGCAATAAAAAAGGGAGCGACGCATTTTTATACCACGATCGTGCGCCCCCCCCCCCATCGCCCCCCTGACAGGCTCCACCGCAGTATTACCCCCCAACCCGCCTCCCCCCAACACACACATACACCTCGCCTCCTGTTTGCCTCAGGGAGCTCGGTGTGTGTGTGTGTGTTTCTGGAGGCTGTCAGACTGATTCATGCTTCATCATTTTGCTGCGACATTAGCGAGTTTCAACAAAACATAATAATAATAATAATAATAATAATAATAATAATAATAATAATAATAATAATAATAATAATAATAATAATAATAATAAAAGGTGTTCGGAGGCGGAGGGGAGGGGGGGTATTCCGACCCCCACCCCCCCCCCAAAAAAAAACAACTCTCGCGCACCTACAGGAAATCTGCTGCGCTGTCCGCGGTGCTGAAAAGCAAAAAAAACGCCCACATCCACAACATGCGCATTATTAGCGCGGCGGCTCTGCGGGTGTTTCGGATCCGTCGCCCCTTGGGCTGGGGGGGGGATGTTTGTGTGTGTGTGTGTGGGGGGGGGGGGGGCGGAGGTCACGCATCGTCTCCCCACTGTTCCTCTTCCTTCCCGCGTCAATAAGCGCATAGATCAACTAATCCGTTTACAAACCAACAAATAACGCAATTTTCTTCCTCCTGATTAGCTTAATTTATAACACAGAGAAGTTGAAGAGGGAAAAAACAAACCGACCAACAAACAAAAACATGACGTCACCCGCTTGGATCCGGTCAAAGCCTCTCGTGTTAGAGAAAGAAGGACAGGAATTGAATTGTTTAGTTTGAAATGAGCTCTTACCTGCGCCTGCTGTCAGTGGCCCGCAGTCAGTATGGGACGGAGCGGAGCGTCTGTGTCGACCAGCAGCTGTGCAGAAACACACACACACACACTCTCTCTCTCACTCTCTCTCTCTCTCTCTCTCTCTCTCCCTCTCTCTCTCTCTCTCTCTCTCTCTCTCTCTCTCTCTCTCTCTCTCTCTCTCTCTCTCTCTCTCTCTCTCTCTCTCTGTGACTGGGAACTGCAAAGGCACTGCGCGTCCTTCTGCTTCCTCCTCGCTTCTTCTTCAATGGTGGAGGGGGTGGAGGCGCGGGGAGCAGTGCAGCTCTTGTCAAAGATGGCGGACACTTTTGACGTCAGCAGCAGCTTTTAATAGATATCTGTCAGAGAAAGAGAGAGGGGGAGAGAGAGAGAAAAAGAGAAAGACAAGAGAGAAAACCAGAATATTTACATGTTGTTAAAGTCCTGACACAAGCTTTTCATTTCACCTCAGATGCACCGATGTTTTTTTGTGTGTTTTGTTTAGTTTTTTAGTGTCGCTTCTTTTTCTTACCTGATTCAATGAATAAATGTTTTTATATATTCATTGATTACCAGAGATTATAAATCGTTTGGTTTTCTGGCAGAAAAGTGTGGCATGCTCCTTTAAACAAACCTGTTTCGTAAGATGACGTATAAGGGCCATTGTAGATAGAAAATAATAAAAATAAAAATAGGGGGAGTACACTTCTTCCAAAAAATAAATAAATTCGGGATTAATCTAAAAAAAACCTTGGAAATTTCAGTGTTTTTTTTCTGAAACATTTCTGAAATTAATCTCAAAATTTCAGTTTTCTCTCATAAGCTTTCAATTTCTGAAATTTGCAAATTTCCATGATTCTTCTAGAAAATTTAAGAGATTAATCTAAAATTTTGTAGTCTTTTGGTGGAAATTGAATAATTTTTTTTCTACCTACAATAACCCCAATAAATAACTTACCTGTAGTGTTGTTTTGATTCTTTCATGCATGTTTGAGAAATGTTTTAAATTTCCATGGAAACCATTCAGCTGTACAAAACACCTGGGTGGACCTAGCCCCGCCTTCGAGATGCAGCTCCTCCTCTGAGTTTTCATACTTCTCAGTTTCAGCCTCACAGAGCCCCTCCCCCAATCCGCCACTCAGCTCCTTCAGACTAGCCAGCGGCAATCAGCAAACACCTGGTGGAACTGCACAGGTCTAATTAGGAGTTACTTCTCCGTGAAACCCTGGTAAAAATGTTGAGAAAGAGTTTATAGGGTTTCCTTTTCTATTATTTTTGTGCATGTTGTTTTATTTTCTTTTTTTCGGGACGGATTATGTTTTGACTGATGCCTGTGAAACAAACAGGACCAGAAAAGGACAGCGTTTTCTCCGCAAGTCAACCAGGCAGCATGGGAATGTTCCCTGACCCGGCTCCTCCAGCCGCTGCCTGGCACCAGAACAAATGAGTCTTCAATTGCTCTGAAGCGAACCTGTCTCCTAAATTAATGATAATGATAACTGTGCATGAAAAATCCATTCAGAGAGGAGAGCCAGAGGAGAGCCAGAGGAGAGGAAAATGAGTGGAAAGGGAGAGAGAGAGAGAGAGAGAGAAAGAGAGAGAGAGAGAGAGAGATAAAGAGAGAGAGAGAGAGAGAGAGAGAGAGCTGTCGCTGTGCAAAGGACTGCATTATCTGGTGAAAACGGTAGGTGTGTGTTCTGTAGACAGGAGTGTGTGAGCAGAACAAACCTGGTTAGGGTGTGTGTGGAGTTTCTGTTTGGAGAGAGGAAACAAAAACTCTGCTTAATCAGCTCAGAGAAGGATTTTTTTCAAAGCTTAATAAAGGAAACCATGTGGAGGAAAAAAGTCCAGAATCTATTTATCTTGTTCATAATTGATATATTTATGGAGAATGGATTCTGACATAATTGGCAAAAACATGAAAATAAATAATATATCAAATATTGCATCCAAAACACTAAAATAATTTCCAAGCTTATCTGATTATGCAGTACATAAATTATTTATCAGTATTAATTGTATCTCATCTCTATCATTTGATTTTCTAATTTATTCTTACTGTTTTTTTTAGTTCCCTGATTTAAAAAAACATTATATGTCATCATCATCATCATGCATTTTTTCTGTTCTGTTTCACATTATACCATTTTAAATGTGATATTTCACTTATTTTCTGTCACATTTGTACTTTTTTAATATTGTGAATTTATTTAAATTTTTTTTAAGTTTACTGTGAGTTTTTTTTTAGCAGACATTGTGAAACACGGTGTTGGCCCCATCATGCTGTGGGGAAGCTTTTCTTAGGCTTGTCAGACTGATGGGAAGATGGTTGGAGGTTATTACTGGCCTAATTAGATACTCCAAAATACTGTAGTGTGAGGCTCCTGTTTGTGTTTCAGCAGCACAATAACATAACATCAGCTAGTGACTGATTTAGATCACCACACGTTTATGTGCTGGAATGGCCTAATTAAAGTCCAGAGGATTGGAAAATTGATATTTACACTGTAATCACATTACCTGCGTTTCCATGCTAAACGAGAGCAAAACTTTGTCAATATTCCGCTAGAATAAACCCCCCCCACAATTTCACAGTGATGGATTTTCCGTTAAATAAGAGACACAATTAAAATTACACATTAATAAGTTTGTGAAGTCATTAAAAAACATGTGTCATAATCCTAGAACTACTTCCTGTTTTCTTCTTCTTTGTGGTTTGAACCAGAGGCATCATCTGGTTGTTGCTGCTGTGAAAAAAGAAAGTTTCTGTTGTAGTTTTTGGGGTTACAGTTAGGGTGACCCTATTTTGATACAGCCAAAAAAAAAATACACCTCATCTCAGCACCAAAACTTATCAAAATACAAGTTTTTTTAATCTGAATTGGTGTGTTTCCATTAAACAAATTTATTTTCAAAATGTCAACTTGCACAATTATATGGCCAATGGAAGCACAGCTGCTGAAGACACTGCAACCTTAGACATTTAGAAAAAATAAAACGGCAACTGAGGAAGCTCTAATTTGATATTACTTGCTATTCTATCAAAAGCAGATTTCTTAACACAATCAACTGTTTCTGAAGCAGAATAATGAGCCGTTTGAATCAGCTGTGGTGTGTTTATTTCTGGAAACATTCCTCCGGCGCTTACACCAGAGGCAGAGTTACTTAACGAAGGGGAAGCTCTGCGGGGTTCAGCGTCACTCGCCGGTCAGTTTCTAAGTGAGCTGCAGACTAAAAACAATAAAATGCAAAATCTCAGAATGGTGGGATGAAGGAGGTCAGAGCAGAACTGCGTCATTATCTTCAACAACTCTTCCTCGTCCCTCTGTCCACAGAGTCATGATTTATTCTCGTTTTTTTGTGGCGATTAAACAGAACGTCCAACTTTTGGCGAGAGGTCTTTGAAGTGACTGTGCTACTTTAGAGAAAGGTGAGTGTGTGTGTCTGAAGAGCAGCACACACACACACACACACACACACACACACACACACACACACACACACACACACACACACACACACACACACACGCGCACACACACATAATGTGGAGGGGAAGATTACAGTTGAGGCAGACAAGCTCACGCACTCTGATCTCTCTCCATCCTGTGATTGACTTCCTTCTTAATTAGACTGCTAGATGAGAGTGACGAAGCAAAAAAAAAAAGAAAAAAAGGGTAAAAGCAACCTGCCTTTGCTGGAAGCATTGAGAAGAGAGTGTATGTGTGTGTGTGTGTGTTTTGGGGGTAAAGGAGAGCAGGATGAGAGATGGAGCCAGTCAGCCAGGCTGTGTGTGTGTGTGTGGGGGGGGGGGGTGCTGCAGCAGCAGCCTCGCTGTGACTCAGCACTAAATTCTGCCTTTGTCTCTCCTCTCCCTTAAATCTCATATTAGTCACTGTACCAAACACATTAATAGAGCTCTTCACTGTCGCCTCGTCACGACTGCACGCTTCGTATCAGACTCCTCCATGTGATCTGTTTTTCAGAGGGGATAAAGCTGTTTTCACATGCAGTTGCTCATGTTGTTGGATTGGCTGTTGGGCTCCGCTAACTGATTAGCTTTGATATTTTAATATTTTATGTTAAAGGTTGACAAACTTCCCTTGCTGTCTGACAGTTTGGACCACAGCACAATAAATGTGTCACTATTCAGTTTGCTGAATATTGACAATAATGATTTCGAAATAAAACTTTTTTCCTGACGTTTATTTTTGCACTAAACCTAACAGCCTTCATCAAAACTAAATTAGTCTTTTCTGCTTCCACTGGAATTTATGAAATGACATGAGTGTGAGAGAAGCAACGCTGCCATGCATCAGTACCACCGGGTCGTCTGACCACCACCAGCAGGCAAGCTGAGACACAACAACAGAGGCGGACGGAGCGAGAATCAATCCCAGGGTTTACTCCCAGTGTATTATAAGCCTGGCGGGCCACCAGGCTGAGCATTGCTAATTTACTTAAGTTGTTTTAAAATGTTTACATTTTTTAAGACTTTATAATTGACTTTATAATTGGTGTTCAGGTGTTAATCTTCCAATCTTTCAATAACACATAATTATCAAGTGATATTTTAAAATTTCCTGTCAACTTTAAACATCTTTAACTCAAAAATACATTGGGCAGTTGGATGACTGACTGACCGGCAACCCACCGACAGCAGGACGAACTCCTACCACCGACGCCACAATCATCCCAAATTACAATTATTGGGCAAGAGACGAGTTACACCCTGGGTAGGTCATCAGTACACCACAGGGTAAGCTTGAGTACCAGGAGGGAACCCCAACATGCACAGAGAAACCATGCAAATCTCCTAGAACCTGGACTATGATTTGAAACGTAGACCTTCTTGCTGCAGGGCAACGGTCCCAACAACTGTGTCCCCATGCAGCCTTTTGCATGGAATACATAAAACAAATGATGCACAGTCTCAACTGAAGTTCACCCTCCCCCCCTTTGTCTGAAATGCCATGTTGGAATGGAGACATGTAGCATGGACATCACTCTGCTACCTCGCCTCCTCAGAAATCTTGTTTAAATTCTCAGAGCATCTCCCGTTGTGTTGTTTTTAAATCTTCACGGGAGAACCTAACCGCGAGTAAATGCACATCGGCATAAGGAATAGCTCTCCGTCTCATCTGGCCCACTGGGGCAGAGGGATATTTAATCTGATAATTGAGGCTTTGATAGATTGGGCATGGGTGGCGACATTGATGAGTGTGGGACTGAAGGTCTTGTATCCGATGGTGAGGATAGCTGTCAGAGGGGGAATCAATCTGCATTGACCCGCAGCTCTGCACTTCACCAGCCTCTGGTTCCATCTTGCTTCTCTCTGTGCCTCTTCCATCGTCTCAATTCTGTCTTCTACTGCGACTCCTTCATTCCCCTTAAATGTTTTCCTCCATTCCATTCAATCTGCAACCACTTCTAGCTTTCTTGATGCTGCCATAGTGGGAAGCATGCAGAACATATTTATATAGGGAAAGAAAGGGGGGAAGCATGTTTAGTACCACAAAGTGAGCAATAGCTGAGCATGACGCAGCAGGCCAGCTTGACAGAGCAAGGAAACAGTACAACGCGATGCAGCATAAGGTTATGTAAGCCACCAAGCGTATTATTAAGGTACAAGAAAGCAAGCCCAAAAAAAGAAAAACAAAGAAAACACACTGAGGTTAACGTAACATCAAGTAATACTAAGTAAGGGATGTGATGCAACAAAGTGTAAGTTGAGGGAATGTTAGCACAGAGCAGAAGTGATACCAAAGAGGAGAGAAATAAAAACAGGACAGAAGTAGTTAGGGCCCAGTGGAGCACACGCTAACATCCCTCCTGGCCAGATCACAGGAAGTGGCACGTCAAAGCCAACTGCACTCACAATGCACACAGTCCTAATTTCCCATATGTGCATGTAGGTGATGGATGGAAGGGTATGTGAGTTTCTGACTGAATGTCAGAGCAGCTGACATTTCTCTGCAGAGGAACTCTAGTGAGAAATCCTAAGAGCTTTGTGTTAGCATGGGCGGAACATGTGGGGCTTTTTGTCCTGTGAAGCTAGCAAGCTAACATAAAGCTACACTAACTAGCATTTTAGCATCAACCCTATGTTAGCATAGCAAGTGAAAAAAAGAACATGTGTTTGAGCTTCATCTCATTGCTTGGTCTAAATGCTCCACAAGATTCACTCCTTCATTTTAGGAAAGCTGCACCAGTTTTGACCAATCCTTGACAGTTTTACATATTCAAATCGCTTTGCAAGAACTATTCACACCTCTTAAAGGGGCAGTAATATGTAAAATCCACTTTTTTAAGCTTTACATCATTTTATAATGTTATTCCTTCATCAAAAACATATCTGGAGTGTTTGATTCTTTCATGCATGTTTGAGAAATCCTTTAATCTCCATGACAACCATTCATATGTGCAAACACCTGGGTAGACTTAGCCCTGCCTTCAAGGAGTAGCTACAATACAACTGCAATAGCTAATACCCAATTTTAAGGTATGAAATTACAAAGTCTTATTTGATATATACATAATTTTTATAACAGCTGAAGGTAACAGATACTTGATTATCCTATAATTTGATTCTACGTGCCTGGAAAAGTCACATTGCCCCTTTAAGAGTTTTTTTAAAAACATGATTGTATTATTTTAGGCTTAGCTCTTTTAACTTCCCTCATACCAGTTTCATCTCCCTGAAGGAATTTGAAGTGGTGATGAATAATATAAAATCACTCCTCTGACCTTTGACCCCTTCAAACATTTTTCTCATCATTAACACCAAACAGGTCAAGCTCTGATAAACGTGGCATCTGCAGCTGATTAGAATTCACTCAAGAAGCTTTTCCCACAACTACTAAGCCCACATTTCTGTTTCATTGATTTTAACTGAGTTCCTCTGACTTTCCCTCCATTTTCATAATTAGGACAAACCAATGAGGGCAGTGAAACAAACCCTTTTTATACTGCCAGACTGAAACTAGCGGCTGGAATCAGTCATTATTACTAACAGGAAGTGAACAGGCCATGGCCTTGCCAAAGTAAAAGCTCCTCTTTCTGTTTTTCATTGGAAACACACCAAACCTTGACTTAACACAGCTAGAACTTTTCCTCTTCCCCACCTTAACCATCCCTGGGTCTTCTTCCCTAGTCTCACCACTAGGATCTTATTGGCTCGCCTCACCATGCAACACATTCACCACTCCTGAACGCTCCTCCTCAGTGTGTCTTTCTCCTCTTCATCATCTGCTGCTCTCACAGGCTGTGGATAAGCACTCTGCGCCCCCAGGTCCCCTTCCACTTTAATCTCTACCATGGCCCACTCCCTCCCCGCCCTTTCATCCTCCTCTGTATCATCAATGTGTCACGCCACTTCTAATATGTAGGTGTGTGTGTTTTAGCATTTCACACCTTATAAGACCATGTATTTCTATCTTCACAAGGACTTTGAATTGAGTTCCATTCATTTTTCATTCATTTCTATACCCTTACCAAAGCAGTTACCCTAAACCTAACCAATACCAGTACATGTCTACCCCTAACCTCAATCAATCAATTTATCAATAAAGTTTATTTGCACAGCACATTTCAGCAACAAGGCAGTTCAAAGTGCTTTACATCACAAAAACACAACAATAAGAAGTCATAAAACAACATACAGTCAACAATTGAGAAACCAGAGACAAACATTACATTTTGAAGATCATCAAGATCGTCAATAAACATTGCATACGTTGATCAATGATCTATTTATCATGGTTCAAAAGCAGCTCTAACCAGCTCTAGACCAGATTTAAAGGAAGTCAGAAATCTAACCGTAACCTTAAGGTATATTCACACATTAGTCCTAAACCTAAAACCTAACCCAAAAACAACACTTCCTATTATGGGGTCGAAGCTTTGGGCCCCATAAGGACTGGTGAGTCCTCACAAGATAGTATTTGTTGGAAGATATCGTGTGAGTGTGTGTGTTTGTATGTAGGGCTAATCAAAGTGTGATTCAAATGTTTCACCTCAGCAGAGCAAAGACCGACTCTCAGTGTCTTCCACCTGCATGTTGCTATGGAAACTGGGTATCCTCAGTACGTCATGCGTGCCTATGTTTGGTCTGGTTTCCTGCTCTTCTCTGTCAGTCACCCCCTCTTTTCTGTTTCCCTCGTCATGATTTGTGGCACACGTCTCCCCTCCACTGTCTGTGGTCTGAGACACAAATCACCACAAACATCTGGAGAGCTCCAGTCAAACGGCACATCACCTCCTCTGGGTTACACTGATAAAGAGTATTTGCTATTTTCAAGTGTAAAGTACACCATATGTACAGCATCAATACAGATCAACACAATCAGATAGCAAAAACTTCTGATCAGTCTTAGCATACAGTTCAAACAGATGTGCTAATAAGAGTTAGCATAAGCAGCTCAAGTTCAGTCATATATAATGGGGAGTGTCTGTGAACCAAGTTTTAAGTCTTGCCATAGAGACTTAAATGGACAGAGGTGTGGACTTTGACTGGGCCATTTCAACACATCAATATTAGTGGTGGGACTCTATTGACATTTTTAATCAAGTCACTTGAAGGCTCCGTAATTAATTAACGCATTTCAATTAAAAACTAAATATTGCTAAAATAAGCAGCATTTTCAATTAAAAAAAACTCTTGTGCTAAATTTCTGAATAAATCCGATTGGTGCAAACTACTGTTCCAGCCAATCAGGAACTTGATCATTATTCATGAATCTTTTTTAGAAATGGACTGTGGATACTGATGTTAGCGTTGGGAATATCTGTGCTGCTGCTATATGTTTAGCATTGAGATGCTACTTTAGGCTTGAATAGCTTAACTGATAGACTAACTCAGATCAATCTACAACATGAGTTGGTAATGCTCAGAGTTCTGTCCAACGACTTGTCTGGTTGCAGATGACATCTTGGAGCAAAGGAGAAGAGTTGGGATAAAAAAGTAGGGAGAAGGAGCATAAGTTCTCAGTTTTCTCATGAGTGGAGGATGGCACTGTGGGGAAGGCTGATGTGTCTAGAGGTGATGTGTGTCTGGAGAATTACCTGGTAGTGCATTGCACTAGAGAAGGAAGTGGTTGTTCTCTGATGTTTACACAAGCTTAAATATGTGACAGCGCAGTGATTCAGTGTCACAAGAGACACCAAAGGAGGAGAAACCAGACCAAACATGGGCACAAGTGATGTACAGAAGAGCTTAGGGTGAGTTCACACCAGCACAGTTGAATTTACTTCAATCAGTCAGTAACAGAGAGAAACGCGGAGCTGTGAAGGAAATTATAGTTTAGAAATCAAACTCCAGTTTGTTTATCTAGAGCACAGGTGTCAAACTCCAATCCTCAAGAGTTATTGTCCTGCAGTTTTTAGATGTGCCAAAGGTACAAAAAACACTGGAATCAAATGGCTTGATTACCTCCTTCTTGTGTAGTTCAGTTCTCCAGAGTCCTGCTAATGACCTAATTATTCTATTCAGGTGTGGTGCAGCAGAGGCACATCTAAAAGTTGCAGGGTAGTGGCCCTTGAGGACTGAAGTTTGACACCCCTGATCTAGAGAATCAGATTCATTTGGGGAGGTGTGAATGAACAATTTAAACTCTGATGCGGAGCAAAAGGCGAACTCTGGTCTGCTGATCTGGGTTCGGTTGAAGTGAAGTCTGACATGGTAAAATGCATATGTGAACGCCAAACGATACGGAGCAAAAGCAGGAAGTGGACTATAGTGCAGGGAATTCTAGGTTTTCATGTCAGTTCCTTCAGTAGTTGTGGGTAAAGCGCCACCACAGGTGAAAGGATTAATAGATCTTTCAAAGGGTTTCATTGGTTTGACACAACTCAGTGTGAAAGAGAACAGCAGCTGAAAATGTAACAAATGTTGCAATTTTGGTCCCCAGTCAACCTGAGTTTACCAGACTATCAGGTGTGAAAACCGCCTAAAAGAACAACAGGCTTTCGTGAAAAGAAACCTGACCGTCCTTTTATGGATAATAGTCAGCAGAGGAATAGTCATCTAGCAACTCTGTAAACTCACAGCAGGTGAAAGTTCTGCAACCTAAATTTAGGGTTTCACTGGTGGAAACCTGTGGCTCAGAGAAAAGGTCACACCCACACACACTCCAGAACCATGGCAACGGCTCAGGGTTCCCCTGTGATCCTGACCTGTGATCTACAGAGGTTTGTTTTGTTCACGAAAACAAACCTCTGTAGACTGTAAAACTATCCAGCCACTTAACTGCATTGGAAACAATTACTGCGGAAAGACTTTAGTGCCATAAATAGAGCTGTTTTCACGGTGAAACCCTTGGACAACTTATGCATAAGGTTGCCAGATTGGTTTTGGACTGCAGGGCGCCAGGTGTCAGGATGCACAGGTCCAACCTGGAGGTCGCACTAGAATGATGGCCGATGGAGACGAAATCAGGCAGAGACAGACGGCTCACTCTCTATATAGAACACAATTAAGAGGGAGGGAGATGAGATCTATCGGGGGACTGCAGAGAGACGGCCGTGGACCAGACGGACCCTCCTCCCGTTTCCCACCTTCTCCCTTTCGATCGATTCTGTGGCGCAGCAGCAGCAGCAGCAGCAGCAGCAGCAGCAGCAACATTATAAAACTCAGCAATATAAATCCCCTCCGCTTCGGCCTCAGCAGAGGGAATTACACCCATTCTACATCTTTCCATCTCCCCAACGTGATCGGCTCTGCTTTTCGCCCCTTTGTCAGACAAAATGAGTTCAGTGTATGCGGATTCTCCCTCTATTAGTATTTGTGGGCTCTCCTTCCATGTTTATCATCCACAAGCTGTTAGAGAACAGAACCGTCGCCTACGTTTGTTGGCCCATCTTCACCCTGCAGCCTCTCTTTCCAGAACATGATAGCATCATAGGAGTTTATGAATATTCAGCGTCGCTTCAGTTTGGCTGTTTGTTTTCTCCCATAGCATCTTGTGTCCCTCCCAGCCACAGAACGCTGCGGCCCTGGATGATGCATTCTCACCATGAAGTGGGACAAATCCAACACAATAAGAGAGAAACGCAGAGCTGTGAGGGAAATAATAGTTTAGGAAGCAACGAATAACTAAAAACCCTCAATCTGTGTCAAACAGCATCTTTTCCCATATAATGTCATTTTTTCCTATCTTGATAGGGAAAGCATATCTTAAAAAAATATTTTGATATCCCCCACTTCATGATGTTGCTGACTAAGCATTTCATAGTTCAATAAATCTCCCAAAATTAGTAGAAGGAAAGAAAAGTGACATGTTCATCATTTAGTCACTAGGGTGTAGTAATACATTTACCTCATGAGACAAGATGAATATAAGATGATGATGTTTAGTTCATAGGAAGGAGATTACATTTTAGCTCCACTTTCTGGAAAAATGATGAACCCCAGTTTTTTTTAATTTACTTTAGAAGTCGAGTAAAGTTTCATAAATCACAAAATTTATTTTAAAGAATCGGGAATCAAAGACGGCGCTATCTGCATTTCATAAAGTTTGTTTTTAATAGACTAAAAAAGAAAGGAAAGAAACTAAAAAAAGAAGTTTTGAAACAAAAAAATATTTATAAACTGAAAAAAGTTTGAAACTGAAAAAATAACTTGAATCTGAAAAGTAGTTTCAGATATAGATTTTTTTCAGATTCAAATCTATATTTTCAGTTTTAATTTTTCTCTTCAGTTTCAAAACTTTTTATCAGTTTAATTTTTCTTTTCTTTTCAAAAAACTCGCTTGCACCAATTTTGCCCCATACACCTTACTAACACTAAAAATGTAAAACGGACATGATTTTTGAGGCAGACTAGTCAAAGTCTGGACTTTAATGTCTTTGAGTTGCTGTAGAATGACCTAAAACAGATTATTCCTGCTTCAAATTTCTAAAATAACAAAAAAGCAACAGTACCTGAACCTTCAAATCAAAACAGTGGCAATTTCCTTTAAATGCATTCTTAAAAAAAGACAAAATAAAAAACAATATGGAGCTAAAGCAGAAGTTCAATCTGGAAGACTCCGCCCCCATCGTTCACCCATCGACGTCATGCTCATCTCCGGCCTCAGCGCTGGATCTCACCCGGCGCGTTCAATCAGCAATCAGGCTCTGCATAAAGGATCCACACCCAAGCTGCCAGCCGCTTCCCAGCTGCGTTCAATTCGTTCATCTGCTCGCCACAGCTTCTCAACCAGCACCTCTCAGTTTCTCCACAGCTCCGTAATTCCCCGTCCTTCGACCTCTCACACTGCGTTGGCTCTTTCTTTTTCCCCTCAGACGCTCATCCGATGCAAAGATTTCTCCTGGCCTCAGCCTCGATCATTCGAAGCAGCTTTTCCCACCTAT